>CABHPP010140669.1:16907-43585 GCA_902168425.1 Peromyscus attwateri | reverse complement strand
TCTCTCTCTCTCTCTCTCTCTCTCTCTCTCTCTGGTTTTTCAAGACAAGGTTTCTCTATGCAACAGGCTTGGCTGTCCTGGAACTCCCCCTGTAGATCAGGCTGGCCTCGAACTCACAGAGATCTGCCTGCCTCTGCCTCCCGAGTGCTGGGATTAAAGGTGTGCACCACCACCACCACCACCACCAGGTTTGATATTACTATTTCTAATCCCTCTTTTGCCTAGTCATCTTCATAAGCTTAAAAACATAAATGTCAGAATCTGTTTATAAACTTATGGCAGACTCTTGGTTCTTTATTAAATACAGTAGCAATAATGGGAGAGTATACTGAAGTCCTGGGGAAATAACATTTTTTTTTATTTTTTATTTTTTTACTGTTTTGTTTTTGAAACAGCTTCATTCTGTAACTCAGGCTGGCCTTGAACTGGTAGCAATCCTCCTGCCTTAGCCTTCCAAGTACTGGGATCACTGGCATTTGCTAGTATGCTTGGCCGGGTAAAAAATTTAGAAGCCTCTAAAGATGTCTGCCAACCTCACTGCAAGGTATCCAGGCTAACCTTCCAAACACACAGTGGAAACAAGCAAAAATCACTCTGCAGTTATAGTAACACCTCAAAATTGCTAATAACCTAAACATCCATCAACAGAATGAACAAGAAGGCTGCTCTGCTCAGCACTGTAAAAGTGAAAATAAGTGAATGGGAACCTCCCACTCAACATGACTCATTCATGTAACATTGAAAACACAAATCATACAGACAGTCCTCGTTCTTAGAATCTGGTCTAGTCCTACAAGTAGAATAGAATGTAAAATTTCAGGCAGCAGAACCTACATGACATTATTGAAAATAGGAAAAATTGCCGAGCAGTGGTGGTGCATGCCTTTAATTCCAGAACTTGGGAAGCAGAGCCAGGCAGGATCTCTGTGAGTTGGAGGCCAGCCTGGTCTACAGAGCAAGATCCAGGACAGGCACCAAAACTACACAGAGAAAACCCTGTCTCAAAAAACCAAAACCAAACCAAACCAAAACAAAACAAAACAAAAAAAGAAAGAAAATAGTAAAAAAGTATACTGTGTCCTTGATTCATCCCAAATTTCCCCACCCTGCAATTATTTAAATACTATTAAATACCCACATAACTGTCTACCTGCTGTAAGGCATACAAAACTGAGAATACTTGATGGATTTGGAATGACACTATACAGTGTACACTCTTCCCACTTGTGCAAGCACTGGGGTCAACAGGCCTTAGTGTGTTATTTCCTTTGAATGTAAAGACTGCCTTTGCACCAAGGCGCCCGCCCCTGCATCTTCATGGGCATTTCTACATGCCACAAGGCATGCTGAGCAGTGTGATAATAATACGGCACAACACATTTAAACAACTTAAGCACACAGGTGCCAAGTCTCTCCTGAGGAAGGGCTGAAATATGACTCATATGCTTGCCATAGTCTCCTCCTCAGACTAATGCCCAGCTGACAACTTTCATGATGTGCAAGAAGAAAGGCTAACAACAGTAGGTTTCGATTCAGCTAAATCACTTAAAATTTTCAAGTTACCACAGCAAGTATGGCAAGCCTTCCAAGAGTCAGTGAAGAAGCTGACAGATGACCCCAGTTCCCAACCAGCTCGGTCTTCCTAGCACTGGAATCTTCTAAGCTGGTCCCAGACCCTGTAGAGCAAAATTAATAACCTTTCTTCTTGAACTGGCAAATTCAGAAAACTGAAGCTGACAACACTATTTCCAAAAGTCTCTCCATAGAGATAACAGGATGACTAGCAGATGGGAACAAGTATAAAGCCGGTTTTGGTTTCTGAAAAGTCTTAACGGTCTCCAATGCAGGCAGCAGCCCATCTATAGCACCACGTATTACCGAGCAGAGAGCCCACGGCTGAGGATGTGAAATCTGCCAGAGCCACACCACCTCAGAAGCAGCAAGAGAGCAAGTTCAATTAGGTTCCTGCCATACTGCTGGTAGAGAACCGTTGTTATTTTCTTTGTTTTTGTTTATGAGCTAGGCCTCAAGAGACACAGCTGAGGATGACCTTGGAAAATTAATCTTCTTGTCTCTACCTCCCAAGTGCCAGGGTTACAGATTTGTGTCACAATGTCCCATCCCTGAAAAGACCTTCAAATACAAATTACCCTCCTTTCACAGTAACTAGTCAACACTGCCCTCTGGTGACACACATGAATAAACAAGGCAACATCTTTTGTTGCTCATTTCAGATACGTTTAAGTCATTGCATCGCTTTGGATGCACATTCCCACCACTGACAAAAACAGATTTAAGATGACCTTCATTATGTACTGTTCATTAAATCAGAAACTTTAAAAAGGTTTTAAATCAAGGACATTTACTCTGGAAACAATGCTATTGAAGATACACACATCACTATGTAGTCAATTACATTTCCACATAAAAAGATGTGATTAAGAAAACCTCGAAGGCAAGTGTCCTCAATTAAAAAGCACAGTAGAACAGCAAGGTAAGTCTCATCATGTGTAAATCAGATGAAGTGGTAGTGGCGCACACCTTTAGTCCCAGCACTTGGGAGGCAGAGGCTGTGAGTGCAAGGCCAGCTTGGTCTACTTAGAGCTCCAAGACAGCCAGGGCTACAAAGAGAAACCTTGTCTCAAAATAAAAAAACAAACAAACAAACAAAATTCCACAGGAGGGAGTTAGTATGTGGCTCAAGGCGTGGGCATCATAACACACTGGAAAGTGTCTATGGAAACCCAAGTCTCACAGTGGCCCATTGGACTCCTTATTAAGGAAAAACCTCAACCAAAAGAGCACAATTGGCTGCTAAGTTTTTACTAAGCCAAGGAAATGCTGTCCAAAAAAGACCTACCAAGGCTGGTGCCATCCTGTCCCATGATGCACTTCATGGAGGTGATGATCTGCTCCACCACAGGTGGTGACATCGACGTGGCGTACACAGCACTGTGAGAATGTGTGCGAAGATAGTCTATCAGCGCCTGCAGAAGCAGAGGCAGATATTCAGAGGCAGGTACTGAGCACGGTTATTCAAGTGTCTTCCTTCTAGGCTACTGGACTCTTCCATTCAAAAGTCTGGAACAGGGTGCCAAGCAGAGACTCAAGGTCAACCAACACCATCAAAGCTGACAGCTGGCCAAGAAGGAGCCAAAAACAGTAGTCTTGGACTTTGCTGTGGTTTTCAAATTCATTTTTAAAGGATTACTCTAAATTTGAAGAACCTATCATTTAATGTTATAGATTAGTATACAAAGATGAATTGCTCTTCGAGATATAACGATTTCCTTCTAAGTATCATTTGTGTCTCACCCTATATACACAGAGCCCATCCTTACATTCCTAAATAACACTTTGCCTGGCCTGAGAGTGTATCACTCAGTGGTGGAGCAAACATTTGGCAGGTATGAGGTCCCTGAGGTCAATCTGTAGTATTCCACCTCTCTCAATATTCCTCCTCAGGATGATTTAAAACAAAACAAAACAAACAAAACAACAACACAACAACAACACTCAACTGATTTTATATCAGTTTATATCGCTTTCTGTATCTTAATAGCATTTAAATCTTTAATTTTTTAAGACGCATTTTATGTATCAGTTTTGTGCCTGCACATGTATATGTGTACCAAGTGTGTGTGTGTGTGTGTGTGATGCCTACCCACTCTGGAACTGCTGGAAATCAATATGTGGGTGCTGGGAGCTGAACCCAGAATCTCTCCTAGAACAACAGGTACTCTTAGTTGCTAAGCCATCTATCTCTCCAGATCCTCATTTTAACTTTTTTTTTTTTTTTTTCTGAGACAGCCTTCCTCTCTGTAGTTTTAGTGCCTGTCCTGGATCTCACTCTGTAGACCAGGCTGGCCTCGAACTCACAGAGATCTGCCTGGCTCTGCCTCCCAGTGCTGGGATTAAAGGCATGCGCCACTGCCGCCCAGCTTTTTTTGTTTTTTTGTTTTGACAGAGTTTCTCTGTGTAGCCCTGACTATCCTGGAACTCAATCTGTGGAACAGGTTGGCCTCAAATTCAGAGATCGGCCTGCTTCTGCCTCCTGAGTGCTGAGAATAAAGTCATGCACCACCACCACCCAGATTAAATCTTTAAAAATAAAATATGCACAAGAATCTGGTGTACTAGTGGGTGTGATAGTACATGCCTATAATCGTAATCTCTGGGCGATGAGGCAGGAGGATTGCAAGTCTAAGGCTAGTCTGGGCTATAAAGTGAGACTGTCTTAAGAGAAGAGGGTAAGCAGTAGCCTGTGTACCACAAACAAACAGAGAGACAAGCTACAGTGTGAAATAGGCTGTTGCTTCTAAAACTCTCAGAATTGCACCTCAAAGCACAGATATGCTGCATCAATCCTGAAATTACACCCTATACGATTTATTATCCTTTAATTCATAGCAATATCTATTACTTAAAAAAGCCAATGAACTTCCAAAGTAGATTTTTGTCTCATCAACGAAAAGGTAAAAATTAATAATGAAATCTATCAGCCTGATCAGAAGCAACTGAAAATGGGTCTTTCTAAAGACAATCAATTATCAGAAGAATGTCTCTCTTCTGTCATCACATCTGTTCGAGTCTTCCCAGGAAAAGTCAGACAACGCAGAGGTAACTGGATGGACAACTCTAGCAGAACCGACTAGAACAGTCGCAGGTGGTTAGCCTGAGGCCATGCCTAGTAAGAGCAGACCTGTGTTTTGTGAGGACATTGCTGCCTGCAGAGATACACCATGCACAACACGAACTGAAGTGTTCACAAGTGTTACGCGGCGTTTCGTACAGTGAATGGCTTTTCTACACACACTTCAGCTCACGGCAAGCGTGGCATGACACCTAAACACAGAGGAGAGCACTGACGCTGGGCAGGAGCAGCTTTTGATCCCAGCACTCGGGAGGCAGAGGCCGGCGGATCTCTGAGTTTGAGCCCAGCCTGGGCTACAGAGTGAGTTCCAGGACAGCCAGAGCTACACTGAGAAACCACCGCCTTGAAAACCCCAAACCAAACACACACAAACGTTTTCCTGACTTAGACTTCCACAACGTCTGATCAGGTCATCCTACAAAGTCTAACTGAAGTTTGTTTCAAGGCTAACTTGAGAAAATTCTGCTTCTGGGTGATCTGACTAAGTCTAATTCATTCTATCCAACAAATACCCGTAAGTATTAAACAATGTGATATTAAGGAAAGACAGAACCTGGTATCAGGTCACAGATTCCTCTCATGCATGGCTTCCTTTTCAATAACACCATCTTTCACGTAGGACTGGTCCATAACTGCTGGGTCCATCCCACTCATCAGAATTTCCAGGGTTTCATCTGGCTGCCTGATTGCCCAACTCTGGCGAATGCAAAGTATACAAGTACCTGTGGCCAGAATTTATGCACCCCATAATCCATTTGAGAAAACTGTACTACAAAATTCCGTTTCCCCCTGGAAATTCTGGATGTAGGTACTCTTGACAAGAAGGTTTGATGAAATTCTTTGAACTGAGTGAAACCCACTGTAGTTCCCATCAAGAGGGGAACTAGCTGCTCTTGCAGATAAACGTGCTATTTGTAAAGAACGCACAGACTTCTTGCTTCCTGCCTGTTGGTTCGTGTCAGCATTTGCACTCCATTCCTTCCACAGCATCCCTTAGGACTGGCGTGGCACAAGGACCCTCAGATCCCTGGTCTATGCTGCACTGCTGTCAGAGAACCAAACCCCTAGCAGTTTCTTTCAAAAAATATTTAGCTTCTATCGGATGAGTCTAGTGAACAATCAGAAATCACAGAAAACTAATTAAACTAAATCTCTTTTCCTAATGCTACTTCTGTGGGTTATTAGAGTTCTGTTACAAAACTTCAGGTTCCTCTAACTAAAATTTTATGTTACGTTTTTTAAAGATGAATAAAAATGTCCTTGCTTTTGTTACTGTTGGAGGTTAATGCTGAACATGTATCTGTTGGTAGCAGAGGCAAATATGGTTCCCTCTCTTGCCAGGCATGGTGGTAGCCCTAGGCTTTCCCATTAGGGTAGGGCAAGCACTAGTTAATGACAATAGCCACAATGCATACACTGAGAAGGACTATTCTTTTTTTTTGTTGTTGTTTTTTTCGAGACAGGGTTTCTCTGTGTAGCTTTGCGCCTTTCCTGGAGCTCACTTGGTAGCCCAGGCTGGCCTCGAACTCACAGAGATCCGCCTACCTCTGCCTCCCGAGTGCTGGGATTAAAGGCGTGCGCCACCAACGCCCGGCGAAGGACTATTCTTTAAGGCTCCAACTGCTTAGTTTTAAGAGAAATTCAGAGCATTTATGAGCACTTGTGTGGTGCTTGGCATACATTTCTTAATATTACAACAAGTTTTTCTTTTCTGTCTGAGAATCAAATTGAGGTCTGAACACATGCCAGGCCAGTTCTTTTTTAAGTCATAGTTTTATGGAAATACAAGCCACATTCTACCATAGTCACCTTTGTAAAGTGCACAATTCAATGGAATTTGGTTTAGTCAGAGTGGTGCAACCCTTACCATTACCTAATTTTAGAACATCTTCATCACCCTACAAGGAAACGCCATATCCATTAACAATTACTTTCCATTTCGCCATCTCCTTAACCCCCAGCAACTAATCTACATTCTGTTTCCATACCTGTTCTAGATAAAACAAGCAAACACACACCCCCCAAAAAAAGGAAAAAGAAAAGAAAACCATCATATAATATGACCTTTTGTGATTCACTTTAGTTAACATGTCTGCAAAATACACCTGTGTTGTATCATAGGCACACATCATTTTTAAACCATTACCACATTACAAGCCCCCCATATTTACTTTTACTGATAAGGAAACTAAAAAGTTAAAGATGCCTTCCCTAAGGTCTCACAAAGGAAAAACACATTCAAATGCAGATAGTGTCTATGATTTTGCATGGATTCTTAACTGCCTTAGAGGTCATATATAATTTTAAAGTTGAAAAAGAGATGCTTTGCAGTGTATTAGAACTAACAAAACCTCTTCTTGTTTGTGCACTCTGATCTACCATTCTCATTGGCTCCTGTGACAACCCTTGGAAAGTGTGAGCACAACTCAAACCCAACAGAAGACTGTGGCAAACAGGAAGCACCACTGTGTGCTCTTTTACAAAAGAGTGTTCTATAGCTCAGACCAGAATGTAGTTTAGAAAGAAGCTCAAATGAGCGAACAACAAACAATGAACAGAACCAGGCTTCAGCTCAGCAAGAGACATCAGAGTCCCTCCCCGGGCATCTGAAGTAGGAAGTCCACCAGCAGCAGAACATGAGCCACAAGCATACCCAGGATCCCCACCTCCCAATTCAGGACCCCACCTCCCAGACAACAGCCTTTCTCAATCTCTAATTGGCCACTCTAAAGGCCTGTTTTACCTTCTTGCCTCCAATGTATCCTCCAGAAGCACCGAAGCTCTTTGTGAATGTTCCCATCATAACATCTACATCCTCGGGATCCAGGCCAAAGTAGTCTACCACACCTCGCCCTGAAGGGCCAAGGGCCCCAATGCTGTGTGCCTCATCCAGATACAAGTATGCCTTGTACTTCTTCTTGAGAGCAATCACTTCAGGAAGGCGAACAATAGATCCTTCCATGCTGGCAAAACAGGGTAAAAAAAAAAAAAAAAAAAAAACCACACACACACTGAGACTTTTTAACTCTCAAAATCAGCAACTGGTTGCTTTATTTTTAATGCTTTGAGGTTATTGCTTTTCAAAATAAGTCTGAAAAGTCCACCTCTGGTTTTAAACTAAGTTATGTGGTATATGGACTTGGCAAGAAACAGGAGGTTGACTTCTCAGAAGTAAGTGCCACATTATAATTGGTGTATTTCACAACAAAAGAATTAAAGTTACAGTAGATTATTTATTTCTGTTTGCTTTTGTGGAGCTAGGGATTAAAGTTGGAGCCTTGCAGATGCTAAGAAAGCACTCTACCACTGAGCCACATCTCCAGCCCACAAGAGTTTTCTAAAGCTTGCAATTACAAGCAATATTAGACTTTGTATTTATTATACATGCCTTGACTTCCTGCCCAGGATTCCTTCAGTGGATTGTGGCCTAGAATATGCCTTATATATCCAAGTTGCTTTTGGTCATGGTCTTTATCACAGCAATAGAAATCTAAGATAGGCTATCCAAATTAACAAAAGAAAAACATCTTAAAAATAAAGTATAGCTTGGCATGGGGGCATATGCCTGTAAATCCCAGCACCCAACAGACAGAGGCAGAGACAGAATCAGGAACTTAAGGTCAGTATGGGCTACATGAGAACATATCTAAAAAAACAAACAAAAAGTAATTTATTTTTATTTATTGTGATGTTTGTTTTTTGCGGGACTAGAGAGTGAACCCAGGGCCTCATGTATGCTAGACAAGAGAGCAACCACTGTGCTAGGGTCTTGCCATGTACGCTGGCCTGGGTGGGCCTCAAATAGATGGTTCACTGTCTCAGCCTCATGAGTGCTGGAATTATAGGTATGTACCCCCACATCTAGCTTTAACATTTGTTTTTGATAAATTAGAATCTTTTATGTGTAAGCTTTTCATAAACAGTAGAAAAATAACCTCAATAGAAGGATCTGGAAGCTGTGTACTATACAGACTTAAAGATCTTTGGCCTCAGGTCTCCTTAGTCCCCCGAGCGGACTAGTCTAGCAAGCCCTTCAGCTGAAAGCTTACATAACTACAGGCCTAGACCATAGTCAAGCACAGGAGAGTGAGTACCTATATATGCCTTCCACAAGGATGAGGATTTTCTTCCAGGGCCTTCTTGTCCGAGGCTGCCCATAAACAATGGCATCTTTCAAAAGCTTCTCCAAGCTTTGCATATCTATGACACAAAGAAAGAATTCAGTCCCAAAGTATCTTTTTCCTAACAGTATTAGAAAAATGTGAATATACATTTCTTATTCAGAAGTGTCTCAGACAGCAAAGGGCATTAGTGTAATTAGAGCTGAGCAGAAAAGATAATAAGATATTGCTTCATTAACTGACATCTAAATGTGACAAATGTTCAAAGCTATCAACAAGATTAAATGACTGATAATCGATTGCTCTAGTTGGTTAGATAGAAAATGACGACTGTTTTACGTTAAATTCTCTGCCTTTGATTTAGCTTTTTTTGTGTTTTTAAAATCAAACCACATCTTTAATCCAAGTGATTCATTCAGAAAGAAATAAAGACCAAGCAAGAGTAAGTAAATCACCCCAAATACATGTTCCTCCTAAAAAGCCAATATGCATGGGCCTAGAGAGACTGCTCAAGGTTTTAGAGCACTTGTTGCTCTTGCAGAGGACCCAGCTTTGATTCCCAGTACCCACACGGTGATTCACAACCACCCAAAAGTCTAGTTCTAAGGGATCCAATGCCCTCTTCTGACCTCTGTGAGCACCAAACATGTACATGCAGGCAAAACACTCACACATAAAATAAAATAAATATATCTTTAAAAGAAATGGAAACATGAAGATAAAATAAATACATCTTATTGAAAAAAAAAAAAAGTAAACATGGAGAATGAACTTCAAAATGCATTATCTATTTTCTTTTACCCAGGATGCATTCAATAGCTGTTTATTAAGCTGCCTTCTCTTTGTACTAGTTAAAAATACACCAGTCTGGTACATGCATGAGTCTAAGCTTAAGCCAGCTTGGCAATCAGTTGAGACTGTTCCACATTCACTCCATCAGCATGGGGATATCATTAATAAGGACCATAGTTTTCCTCTTAAATGCTTTGAACTCCACTGTTCCCATCTCTGTAGACTTTATACTTAAAATATTTGTTTCGAATGACATTCAAAACACTTCTCCCTAAAATCTAAGCAGCACTGAGTCTGAGGTATGTCATGCACTATAGTGGGAGAGCCCACACTATAAGCTTTGATTCTGTGTTCTTCCTCTACTGCTCATTACTGAAAGAGGGGTCAAAATTGCCCGACTTTGTCCTTCTTATACTCGAACTCTGACTGTCTTTTGATAGGAAAGGGTAATAATGTGACAAAAACACACAGCAGGATGACCAGCGGTCACCAACTGTGTCACAGCTTTCGGTGTGTACAGCGCAGCAATTAGCCCGCTGCCTGACAGGAGACAAGGCAGCCCGTACTCACTGCTGCTGTTTCCTGTTTAGATACAGAAAGGAGGTGGAAGTACGCAGTGCTTCAGCATTCTAACAAAAGGAAGAGAACAGGAAAAGGAAAGCTGAATGTGGCATGCATGGCTGCAACTCAGCACACAGGAGGTTGAAACAGGAGAACCATCATAAACTCAAAGACAGCCTAGGCTATATAGTAAGTTCCAGGCTAGCCAGGGCTACATAATAAGGCCCTGTTTCAAAAACAAGCAAGCAACAACAGTGAAAAAAGTCTACAAACTTTAGACAAAGGGAATTATCTATAGCAAGAATGCTTGGGCAGATTATCTACTTAGGAAAACATCTTCCATCTTTCTTCCATCATATACCCTATAAATTCCATGCACATTAAAATTTAAATATGTCACAAAATCTCAAAGGAAAATATGAGAACAGACACCCTTTAATGAAGAAGCATTAAATACAATCTAAAAGTCAAAGATATTTTGATGAGTCAAAATAACAAGACAGTTAAATAAAAATTGTATTACATAAAAGGACAATATAAACAGTTCCTAAAATCAATAAAAGACATCAGCTGATAATAACCAGCTTATAAAGAAATATCTACAAATACAACAGCTGCATAAAATAATTGCTCTATACCAAAAAAAAAAAAAAAAAAAAAAAAAAAAAAAAAGAAAAAGAAAAAGAAAGAAAGAACACCCAAAATATTGTGTCCTTATTAGGTTTAGAAAAATTTAAAATGATACATAATAGGCCATGCTGGCCAGTGAGTACAAGCAGCCAATGTCACATTTGTTATTTGGAGAGGTATTAAAAAATGTACACCCGCCAGGCGGTGGTGGCGCATGCCTTTAATCCCAGCACTCGGGAGGCAGAGCCAGGCGGATCTCTATGAGTTCGAGGCCGGCCTGGTCTACAAAGTAAGTTCCAGGAAAGGCACAAAGGTGCACAGAGAAACCCTGTCTCGAAAAACCAAAAAAAAAAAAAAAAGTACACCCTTTTTCACTGGGCACTCTGAGGATGCTTGATAGCAATCAGATGATTGTGTAATCAGATGTAAGTGTAGTGCTGTTTCTAGGAAGGATTTAAGGTCCAAACAGAGGAGCTGACGAGCCATGGTGTAGCTGGACACATTACATTTAAGGATAAGAAATAGTCACAGGTATGGACAAGAGGTTCACAATATTTATGGTTAAAAGTTTCACAACAACAATTGAAAGGTCTGAAATCACATACAACAAAACACTGTTCTAGTCTCACTGTAGAACATTTTACATAAGAAAAAAAAAGAAGTAAGTTATTGTTATCCAACCCTTCCCTCCAGAGGTACAGGCCTAACATTTTGGTATATATTATTCTACAATTTCATCTACATATACATATTTTGGCAAGAGAAGATATTTAGAACACAGCTGGATGACCTTTCTCCCTATATGTTTTAAATTATGAAAACTATGATTTTTATAAGTTTTTTATAAAAATACTTTTTTAAGATTATGATTTGTGCACTTTAAAAATTTTTTTAAACTACAATTTATGCACTTTAAAAACAGTGCACAAAAATATTTCCACTTAAGAAACAAGTTTTAGCTTGAAGACATCATTCCCTACCACCTTTGTATATTATTGTACAGAACAATTATCTGTTTTTTTTCTTGTACATGTGTATGTATATATGTGTGTACACACACACACACACACACACACACGTGCAGGTAGATATGCACATGTAGTATTTGTAGAGGCCAGAGGCTGACTGCCATGTGTCTTCCTCAATCATACTCCACCTTATTTTTTGAGACATGGTCTCTCCTGAACTTCTTGCTCACCAATTGAGCTAGACTGGCTAGCCTCAAAGACCTTCCTGTCTCCACCTCCCAGTGCTGAGATTCTAGGCATGAGGTGCCATGCCCATCTTTTTATATGAGTGCTGGGAATCTGAACTCAGGTTTTCACACCCTTAAGTGGGTACTGGGAACTAAACTCAGGTCCTCTGTAAAAGTTGTACATACTCTTTCCACTGAGTTATCTTTCCAATCCCAAACGTTGTTGTTGTTGTTGTTGTTGTTGTTGTTGTTGTGTGTGTGTGTGTGTGTGTGTGTGTGTGTCTTGTGCTGTGTGTGACGAAAGGTGGGGAAGGCCCATACTACAGCAGACTGTAGGGTAAGAAGACAACTTTATGGAATCAGTTCTCTCTCACACGGGTCCCAGAGTTTGAGCTCACGTCATCCAGTTTGTGTAGCTAACTCTTCACTCGCTGAGTATCTTGGTCCCATCTGTTGCATTTTTTTTAAATTGTTCGTTTAACTATCAACATCTCTTCACTAGTCTTATTTACTCTTCCGAGTGTTATGACAAGACACATTATAGGTATTGAGTTAATGTATTTGAACAGAGATTTGTAAACAAGGAAGTGCAATGGAAAACTTAAAAGTCAAATCAAGGGAAGTATAATTTGCAAAAAGGAATACAGTCACCATATGTTCTATTCATTCATAGACAGATAGACAGATACAGACATATACACACACGTGCTCAAGCTGACCTCGAATTAAAAATCCTCCGGCTTCAGCCTCCCAAGTGCTAGGATTACAATCACATGCCACCACGTTCCGCTTTTATTTCATTAAAGAGAATGTCTTTTTAAAAGACTGGACTTTAGCTGCATTGTACTTTCCAATTATTAATGTAACTTTGTAATCACCACCACTGTAGCAAAGAATATCAAACACTGAAGTCAATGACAAAGCCTAGGGCTAACTCACTGTTGTGTTTGAAGATTCGAATGGTTGCTCCCGACAGCCTGGCTCCTAGAACCAGTGATGCATGGTTCAGCTCATCACTCAGAATCAGGCAACCCTGCAAAATCACGAGTACAGGAAGGTGAGATACTAACAAATGTTGGTGACAATGGGTTTTCAAAGATGCTTTAGAAGCAGATGCAGAATCCTAGCCTACATATAATAGTCTCTTCATCCTGTCAGTTTAAATATCCAGATATGTACAGCAATATGTTCTTATTTACACCTAAAATCTAGCAGTCTGTAAAAGGTTCTGGTATCTCTGATTTGACAGAATTTTGACGTATCCTTTTGTGAGAAACGGCAGCTGTAGAAATAGTGCTTTTCCCTTCACTATTAACATGTCTTAGTTCAGGGAAGAACCTCTTTCTAAACCCCAAGTCACAGAGCATGCAGGCTGTGGTTTAGCCTCCTCAAATCCTGGAACACACTTCAACACACACACTAAGGAGAGAGCGAAGCCTGACACTCTTGGTGGTTAGTTCTCCCTCCCTTCTTACTCTCATGGGACCCTGCTAAAATACACAGGAACAGGGTTTTGTCTTTCAAAAATGGCCTCAACAGGGGTTGGCTGAGGATATAAAGCTCAGTGGTAGAGAGTATTTGCCGAGCATGCACAAGGCCTTGGGTTGGATCCTTGACACTACAATAAACAAACAAATGAATACACAAATTTCTATGTGAAAATCATCTCAAAAAACCCCAATGGCCCAAACAAAAACAACTTAAGCAATAATGGTATTCATAGCTGGGAATAGTACGGCACGACTTTAATCCCAGCACTTGGGAGGCAGAGGCAGGCATATCTCTGAGTTTGAGGTCAGTCTGGTCTACAAAGTGAGTTCTAGGACAGCCAGGGCTACGCAGAGAAACCTTGTCTCAAAAAAAAAAAAAAAAACCCAAAAGGTTAAAAAAAAAAAAAAAAAAAAAGGAAGAAGAGAAAAAAGAAACAGAATGAGAAAAAAAAAAAAAAAAAAAAAAACAGAAAGAAAAAAAAAAAAAAAAAAACACTCTAAGAATACCAAAGCAATTACCGGTCACTGGCTATGCATATCCACACTAAAATGAGTATATGAAAGTTTAACAAAAAATACTATTTACATAGTCCCGAAGTTTCTCTACCACAGTAACTGGTAACTACAAAAGGAATAGCAGTAAGTTACAGTAGAAAGTCTTGCCTGGTATCTTAGCCAAGGGACCAGGGTTTATTTATATTACTAGTAATATATAGTGGCACCATGTACCTTATACAACACACTGAGGTGAATGTCATCAGTTGTGACCACTCAAGCTAAGAGACACTCTATAAAATAAGGGCCAGCCTGCACAAGGAAGCCAGGAAGTCCACTGGAAAAGAGTGGGAGCCCCAACTAAACGAATGTGACCCCAACATAAGCCAGGGCAGAAACTGGCAATGTTTAACAGTAGACATGAAATGCGTTCTGCATCTGTCGGTGTCCTGGGTCACAGTTAACTTCTGGGCTCTGGGAAATGCTGCACTGGAAAGTAAGATGCTATCACAATGGGAAGCTGAGTGAAGGCCATGCAGGGACTCAGTGCCCTCTGTAGCTCTTCTGTAAGTCTAGATTTAAAGAGCGGTAGGATCATTCTTTTATAAGCCACCAGTCTGTGCTGAGCACACATGGCTCTAGTCTAGTGTACTTTACAAGAATTCTCCCAACACACATGATTCAATTTCCCTCTCTTTCCAGATAATGTATTTTTCAGGCAAAATTTGCAAGGCTGTTTTTCAGACTCTCTAGTCAACATTTTTAGGTTATCAGTCTGGTTTTTTTCTTGCAGTCTACTGTGAGGTTCTATTACATAGTTGGTTCAAAACTAAAATGATATGAAATATTAGGAGGCAACGTCTAAGTGCATATGCTTTAGGCAGTTTGTTAAGGAATTTTAAGGCATTATTGTGTTATAATACATGAAATAGGTACTATTATCACCTTCAATTTACAAAACAAAGTCATTCTTATCCAAGCGCGGGCACAAAAGACTCAACACAAAGCTCCTGATTTTAGATCATGTGTCCAATCAGCCTTTAAGCTGAACAACCAACTTAAGATTCAGGATCGGATTCAAAGAATTAACATTCTTAAGAGATCAAATAATAGTTACTACCATTTCCACTCTAATTTGGAAGATGATCTTTAAGGTAGTCCCTCTTTCACGTTAGAACAGGAGACATCTAAATCTAAACGATGATTTACTAGAGTTCACGAGCATACGGGAAGATGAAAAGTGAGGTCAATTAATCTTCTAGTGTCAAAAGCCCTAAGAAAGTCCAAGTCAGAATTTCAGGTTTATGCTGCCAAAATGCAGGATGGCAGTGTATTGCTGTCAATGGAAGGAAACACACACTAGTCTTTCAAAGAACTTGTCCATGTTGTATGAGCTGCTGAACACACAGAGTCCTAAGACTTCCTTCTTATGCTTTAAATCCACAGGACATACAAAGCAGTCCTTTCTTTCACTCCTGCCTCCTCTCTGTTTATCCTGATGGGTCTAGTTAGATTTGGCTGTTTCATTCATGTCTCAAAGAATCAGCTTCAGTTCCACTGCTTTCCCTAAAATCCGCTGATTCTGTAGTTGTTGCTACTGTATATTTCCTGTTTACTTAGGTGGGTGTGGTCTGCTTTGATTCCAGTGTTTTAATTTTAGATGTATTTATTTTATGTGTATGAGAGTTTGGCCCGCATGTATATATGTGTACCACAGGCATGCCTGCTGCCCGTGGAGTCAGCAGAACACAGTAGGTCCCTGGAACTGGAGTTATGGGTGGATGGGGGACACCATGTGAGAGCTGGGAATCAAACAGAAGCCAGCAAGTACTCTTAACCAATGAACCATCTCTGTGGCCCTCTTTTTTATGATTTCTTAAGATAGAGAAGCTTTTCTTTCCCCCCCCCCCCTCAAAATAATCATTTAAAATAAACTGAGTATGTAACTCTGGAGGAAGGCACATACCCTCAACCTCAAGACCCCAAGTATGTTTAGAATTATATATGTCTATGTGTATACTGCTTTAGTGATTTGTGATGTTACATTTCATTGACCATTTTTTATTGTGCCTTGTTTTTTCTTCTTTAACTTCCAAAATCTGTGTGAATGATTTGGTTAAATTGCACTGTGGTCAAAGAACACACTTTAACAATTTTAATATTTCCAAACATATTAAAACGTATTTAAACCCTAAAGTACCATGTATCCTGGCAAATATTCTGCTACTGTTGGCAAGTGTTTGGTAGGTGTCTAGGAGGTCAGCAAACTGCGACTGTTTTCCCAGTGGTCTGTACCCATGATGATTCTTGTTGACATCATTCTTGCTGCTACCCATTGTTGATATCATTAACTGCAGTACTGCTTCTCCACAATCCTTTGAGTTCCATCAGCTTGTGCTTTCTGTACTTTGAAACTATTATCAAGTTCCTAATATATCTTGATTAATCAACTCTTTCGTATTATATCATATTCTTCATCTTCACAATATTCCTTGGTCTGAAATTTGTTTATATCAATACAGTAACTTCAAATTTTTCATTAGTTTGCAACTTTTTTATCTTTTCTTTTTCCTTGAAGGCTAGAGATCAAACCCAGGACCACGTACATGCTAAGCAAGCATTCAACCACTGAGCTGCATCCCAGACATTCTTTACCTATTTATGTTAACACAGCCTCTTCTCCCCACCTCTAATGTTGATCTCAAATCTCTGGGCTTGAGAAGTCCTCTTGCTTCAGCCCCTCAAGTGGTGAGGATGGCAGGTGCATGCTGCTGGGCCATCGTCATCTTTTTAAATGTTCATATCTTTATATTTCAAATAGGTTCATTTAATATTAGGAAACTTACTAGTTTGATCTTAAATGAGAAGGTCTACCTTCTACTTCAATGTGCAAATAAATCAGTTACATTTTTGTAATATCAATACAATTGGGTTTAAATCTCTTACATTGCAATTTGTTTACTATTTGTCCCATCTGTTCCTTACAGAATCATACAGTTATAACTGAATTAGAGTTACACTAACCCATTTACAAAGGAAACTTTAAGGATCAGAAAAGCAATGTGACATGTTCACAGCTATAGATAGGTTTGACCATATAATCAACAGACAAGCAAAACTCAAGTCTGAGGTAATCCACTGCTTCTATGTACCAATTCTAAACAATCATGCTAAGATGTAAAACAAACAAACAAACACAAACACGCACACGCGCACACACACACACACACACAAAGGAGAAAACAACCTCAAGGGTTCTTTTCAAGCTGACAGCGCTGAGCAGCTACATTTAGAAAGCATTTTATGGCCGGGTGGTGGTGGCGCACGCCTTTAATCCCAGCACTCGGGAGGCAGAGGCAGGCGGATCTCTGAGTTCGAGGCCAGCCTGATCTACAGAGCGAGATCCAGGAAAGGCACAAAACTACACAGAGAAACCTGTCTCGAAAAAAAAGCAAGCAAGCATTTTACCTCTCCTTACTTTCTCACAAGTTCTATCATAGGGTAGATATGCAGAGATAGAGATACAGGCGCGCGCGCGCGCGCGCGCACACACACACACACACACACACACATACACACGTTACATTGATATATAATTTACCTATATAAAGGTAAATGCATTCTTATTTTTATACTTAAGCAAAACTATTAACTTTCTGAATTAAACCTTTCTTTCATAATTTTAATCTTTTGGCATTTATTTTCATCAGAATTCCTTCAAAACTGTACAGGAAGAGAGAAGGACCATGGGTTCTAGGAGGAAAATTCCAACCGGTATTGGCTGTGCAAGATATACTTGTCAAGTATCTGTGATGTGGTAGTATCTTTGTAAACTGTGCTTAGTCTAATGTTAATCTGAATGTTGATCAGAACAAAAGAACATATGGATGAGAGAACTGCTACAAATGACGCCATCTTACTTTGCCAACAAGAGCAGGAATGTTCATTGAATTGGTTGCAAATCCCATGCCATAGGTCATAGCAGCTTCCACGCCCAAGAACCTTGCTACCAGTTTCTCTAGTTCTTCATGCTTGTCCAGGTTTCCTGCATAGAGAAGTCAATTAATAAAATCAGCATCACCCTCAATTTTAAAATTACTACTTTATTAAGAGAAAACAGGGCAGCAAGATGGATCAGTGGGTGAAGTCACTTGCTGCCAAGCCTGACTACGTGAGTTCAATCCCTGGAATGAACATGGTAGATGAAGAGAACCAACTCCTGAGAGTTGTCCTCTGACTCATACCACACATGTGCATACATGCATACAAATGTTAATAAAAATATTTTTAGCAGGGTGGTGGTGGTGCACTCCTTCAATCTCAGCACCCAGGAGGCAGAGGCAGGTAGATCTCTGTAAGTTCAAGGCCAGCCTAGTCTACAAAGTGAGTTCCAGGACAGCTAAAGCTGTTATACAGAGAGACCCTGTCTCAAAGAATAAAAAGAAAAAAGAAAAAGAAATCAATCCATGTGTTGTAACGTTTTCCAAATAAGTTCATGAAGAGACTGGTATATAAATAGCAACAGCTATAAAAACACAACAGCTGATACATTCAGATTCAGCAGCTCTGGGGAAAAAGGAGGACTACTAACTCATGTTTTCACATTCCAGTCTCAGATCTAAGCCCTAAAAGATCTAACAAGGTTTGTGTCTATATTTTTGAAGTCGCCAGTCATACACAACAGTGTTAACTGGCCTGTTGTAAAGAGAGAATAGAGAGAGGTAAACACTGGAGGATAAGAAGCTAAACAGTAGAATTATCAGCAGCACTGCTGGCCAGCTAAGGTGCCGTCTGTGTCCATTACACCATCCATCCTCAGGGATAACGGCTCACTTGAAACCACGTGGAGCACACCTATTCTCATTTTCAAATGATTGCTAAGTTTGTATTATGACTATCACAGTGGCTTTCAAATCCCTAAGACTGAATGATTTGTACAGAGAATGGATACTGAAAAACGGAGATTGTTGAACTTGAATGCTATGTATCATAAGACTCGTTTTTCACCTGCTGAACACTAATAATACTCCCTTATCTATCTCATGATGTTGTTACAAGGATCAAGATAATATGCTGGTACTTTACAAAATTCAGTGCTGTGAAGATACACAGTGCTCACTATATCTGATCACTGTGAAGCTCTCTCTTGCCCATACCACTGACCTAACAGCCTGTGATCTCTCAAGCTTCAGCTACAAAACTTACTTTAAAGGAGTTTAAAATATTATATCAAGTGGGGCGTTGGTGGCACAGGCCTATAATCCCAGGACTTAGGAGACAAAGGCAAGCAGATTTCTGCCTGGTCTACAGAATGAGTTCCAGGACAGCCATGACTACACAGAGAAACTGTCTCGAAAAACAAAAAATAAAACAAACAAACAAAAATTCTATTGATATTTTCTGTTGAAAAGCAACACAAACTCCAAAACACTAGAAGGACAAGAAGTAAAACTCCATTTATGGATACTTATAATCCTTAATATATCTGGTGAAAAATGAGAAATATAAGCATGGGTAATGTTAAAGGGTAAAATGTGTTTCACTAAAAAGATACTCTGAGGGGCTGAAGAGGCAGCTCTGTGGTAGAAGAAATGCACAGCATGTACAAGGCCCAGAATCAGATTCCAGAGCCAAAACAAAACAAAACAAAACAAAGTTCTAACTCCTTTTCCTCAGAATGTAGCCACTTTGGAAAGTCTTCACAAAAATAATCAAGATAAAATAAGGTCAATGGGACTGGGCCAATAACATCCTGGACAAATAGACATACACAGGGAGGCCCAGAAGATGACAATGTCTGGCACACAGGAAGACAGCCATGGCACCACAGGCTAGGGAACACTGAGGTGCTGCCCGCCAACACCTTGACCTCATACTTCTATCCTCCACAATTCCCTGTTTCTCATTCTTTGTATTGTAGTCCTAGGAAGCCAACAGAGTTGGGCTTTGAGAGAGAAAGGTTAAAGTTATGTCCTTACCAAGTAGACGATGATTTGATGAGAGAGGAGTACACTTACTGCATGAACTCCAGAGAGGCTTAAAGCGAGAGGCAGCAGTGATCAAGGCAAGCAAGGGTTAAGGCTAGGCTACAAACATGATATATAAAACACACAAAGCCAGGGATGGCAGAACATATCTGTAATCCCAACACTTGTATGAGGTCACAAGTTCAAGGCTATCCTGGGCTATATAGCTGTAAGACTGTCTAAGCATGCCTCACCCCTACCTCTTAATCCCAACTCCCAAAAACCATAAACTCTCATTGCTGATGGGACTATACAATAGTGTAGCTGCTCTGGGAAGCAGCTCAAAAAGCTAATCATAGAATGACCATGTGATCTAGCAATACCACCCCTAAGTACATACCCAAGAGAAATGAAAATGTTATTTCCAAAATATATTCTTACAGCCAAAAAGGAGAAACAAACCAAATGTCCATTAGAGATAAATGGATAAATGTGTGATATATACAATGGGTTGCTACTTAATCACAAAGTAGAATGGCATGCTGATGCAGTCTATGAAGTACGAATGCATACTACACATAGATAATCTTGTGAATATACACTGAGTGAAAGGAGTCACACACAAAAGGGATCTGTGGTTGGTGTGTAAAATGAATTTAAAAATTCCTTAATAAAAAAACAAAAGGCCACAATGTTGTATAATTCCATGTATATGAAATGTCCAAAGGAAGCAAATAAAGACTGTAGACCACTGGTTGCCAGTGAAGGCTGGTGGGTCTGTCAGCTCTATCAGAGGGAATGAAAATATTCTAAAATTTAAACTGTGGTGACGGCTGCCATCTCTGTAAACATTCTAAAAGACTATGAAGTATACCCTTCAAATGGACAAATTATATGTCATATAAATTATATCTTAATAAAGCCTTTAAGACAAGAAATAGACAGTAACACACTGTCCCTTCTAAATCCTGCACAAGCAACCAAGTAATGCCAGGTTGTAAAGGTGAGGAAGAACAAGTTTATAGACAGATCTGCCCACTCAATTTCTCACTAACAAAAGAAAAAAAAAAAGGAAAGGACAGAAAACAGGAAAGGAAGACAATTAGGGGATAAATACTAAGAGTTTGTACATGGTTTTCAAAAGCAAGAACTGAGAAAATATTCAAGAGAGTATTATAAAATCAAAGGATATGGGTCTTCAATTTGTAAGGATCCACACAAACACCAAGACAGTACAGCTTGTGAGGGAGAAAGATTCATAACAAGCTATAATTGGAATTTCTTGATACACTCAAAAGAAGTAAGAGGTCTTAGAAACTAGAAACTAGGAAAAAAGCTCAAAAAAAAAAAGAAAAGAAAAAAGAAAAGACGTTTTCTCACATGTAGACTCTAAATGTAAACGGATTTATCAAATGGAAGCACAACAGGGGCTATTTAGGGAAGGAGGAGATGGAAGGAATTGGGGAAAACGAGGATGGTGGGGAGGGCACAAGTACGAGCAATGTACAAGTATATGTGTGGATGTCCGTATTACAATGTAAGAATGAAACCCATTTATTTCGCATGTTAACTAAAAATATTAAATTTTTGAGGCTTCTAAGAATATGCAAAACAAACAAACGCCCAGAAAAACAACAGCAGAACCCATTTCTGCAGGAAGGGGAACAACAAGTCTGGACCACAGGAAGCAAGCAGACTTTTCACTACATGCCTTTAAATACTTTGGGGATTATTATGTTTTGTTTTGTTTCTGAGACAGGGTTTTGCTGTGGGATGTTCTGTATGGCAAATGTGTTGCTAATAAAACACTGATTGGCCAGTGGCTAGGCAGGAAGTAGGCGGGACTAACAGAGAGAATTAAAAGAGCAGGAAGGCAGAAGGAGTCACTGCCTGCCAGCCACCACCAGGACAAGCAGCATGTAAAGATGCCGGTAAGCCACGAGCCACGTGGCAAGGTATAGATTTATAGAAATGGATTAATTTAAGATATAAGGACAGTTAGCAAGAAGCCTGCCACGGCCATACAATTTGTAAGCAATCTAAGTCTCTTTGTTTACTTGGTTGGGTCTGAGCGGCTGTGGGACTGGCAGGTGAAAGAGATTTGTCCTGACCGTGGGCCAGGCAGGACAACTCTAGCTACAGGGTTTCTCTGTGTAGTTTTGGTACCTGTCCTGGATCTCTATAGACCAGGCTGGCCTCAAACTCACAGAGATCAGCCAGGCTCTGCCTCCTAAGTGCTGGGATTAAAGGCGTACATCAGCACTTTGGGGATTATTAACCATGTTTATGTATTATTTATCCCCCTTACGGGTTTCTAAACAACAAAGTCTTTTTGGTTAGAAACTTGGAGAGAAGGAACTACACAAAAACACTGGGAACCATAACAGCATCATACTTGACCGGCCCCACTGGTCCAGAGAACAATGAGGCAACAATCTCACTATTTCAACCTCCAACGTGGTAGTGCCAAAACAACTAGTCGAGTAATATATCACATAAAAGACAGTTTCTGATAGCAAATTTCAATCCCCTGCACACCCAGAGGGGCACTAGACAATGAGCTCTACATGAGGGATCTGTTACTGAGAGGAAGGTACAGGGAATAAAGAATCCAACTGGACAAGGGAAACGAAATTCCTGAAATGGCCCCTCTCAGCCCCCAAATAAAGAAATACCAGAATGTAACTGTAAAGCAGTCCCGAGAGGAATCAGTTCAAACTAAAGCAGGAGTCAGGATGGAATTACATCAAAGAAATACCTAAGAGTACACAGAGAGCTACAGAAAAGAACATGCTTCTCAAAGCTCCTCTTCTTGGGCTTGCCTGGTAAACTCAGAACTAAAAATGTGGGAAAGATGCAACTGAGGCTTCTCCAGCACTAAACTTGCATGGGATCCAAGAAACAAAGTGTACATGCTATAGTTACAAAGCATGTTCTAAATCACTGCAAAAGGACTAGCTCATTTTTTACTTTACTGAGGTATTCTTTAATAAATGAAAACTTAGGACTTTTAGATCAAAAATGTCCACATTATATGTAACCATACACTTTAAGAACAAAGACAAACAAAATAAAACAAAAGAATAAAGCCAAACCAGGCATGGTAGCACAAGCCTGTAATACCAGCACTCAACAGTCAGGTGTTATGGAATATTATTTTAAGATATGTTACATTCGTTTATGCTGTGGAACATTTGTTTAATGATGCAAAGATGTGCTGCATTCTTTTATGTTGCATTTGTTTAACTCTGTAAAACTGTGTTACTTTGCCTGTCTAAAACACCTGATGGTCTAATAAAAAGCTGAACAGTCAATACTGAGGTAGGAGAAAGGATAGGTGGGGTTGGCAGACAGAGAGGATAAAGAAAAGGAGAAATCTAGGGAGGCAGGATAGAGAAAAGCAGGAGAGGAGGATGCCAGGGGTCAGCCATACAGTCACACAACCCGCCACGGAGTAAGAAGGAAAGAAAGATATATAGAATAGAGAAAGGTTAAAAAGCCCAGAGGCAAAACATAGTTAAAGAGAAATGAAATAATTTAAGTTAGAAAAGCTGGCAAGAAACAAGCCAAGCTAAGGTCGGACATTCATAAGAATAAGTCTCCATGTATTTATTTGGGAGCTGGGTGGTGGGCCCCCAAAGAACAAAGAAACAAACAAACAAGCAAACAAAAAAACTCACAATCAACTACAGTCAGGAGTCAGAGGCAGGCAGATCTCTGAGTTTGAGGCCAGCCTGATCTACATAGTAAGTTCCAAAACAGGTACATAGTAAGACCCTGGCTCAACCAACCAAACAAACAAACAAACAAACGTAACAAATGGACATCTAAGGACCCTTATAGGAGCTAAGAAAGCACACATGGCCTCCTTCCAGTGTCTCAAAGAAGTGGAGCAGAGCTGAAAATTTAGAGGGGAAACCAAACACAGTTTAACATACTGTAGCTCTCTCAAGAATAGACTTTTAGTTGAAATTTGTAGCTGAATATTTTCTAGGAAGAAGTACTATGTGTCTTGGCCCATAGCAATGACATTCATATTTGAGAGTTGAGGATAAAAATCAAAGCATGAATAGCTACATAAGTCTCCTAAGAAACTTTACTAATAATACTAATGGTGTTGTAAAGTTCTGTAGTGTGTAGTGTGTACACATGGTATGAAAAGTCTGAATAAATAAAGCAGGGGATATGAAAGGCGCATAATTCTGTTTTCTTTTTAACTTTCTCTTTATTTAATTTTAAATGCAGTATGTTGAGTGAGTTACTGTGGCAGGCGAAATATGATGGGAATCCCTTTCTTCTCTTTGTACTGAGAGGTGGAGTGCCATCCCCACAGCCCGTGAACCTGGGCTGGCTTAGGGACTAGCTTTGACAAATGCAAAGTGGAGCTTCCTCTAGGAAGTCTACTGCCAGGTAAGACATAATGCGCCAGGACCACCATGGCTCGAAGGAGCTCAAAACAGGGACAGGGAGAAGTGACAGAGTTCCCGTCACTCTAAGAAGCAGCAGCTTCACAGGACTTGAGCCATTGAGTCCCACTGCCTGTAGCTGTGTCAGGGACCCTGTGCACAAACCACCCAAGTGTACTAGCCAATCCCTAGACCCTGACAATCCTAGTGAATTGTGGATTCAATTTACACCTAAATATCAAAAAAGCTACGTATAACTTCAACAGTTAGCAGTTCTCTTAAAAAAAAAAGGGAGGGGGGATCTGAATCTGAAATCCACCTTTGAATTAAAATAAGTTTCTTTACATAAGATTGTTAATCCTGGGAGCTGGAGAGGCGGCTCAGTGGTTAAGAGCACTGACGATGGTGTGTGCAAATTTAATTCTAGCACTCAAAGAGGCAGGCAGATCTCTGAGTTCGAGGAAAGCCTGGTCTGCAGAGAGTTCCAGGATAGCCAGAGCTACAGAGAAACCCTATCTCAAAACAAAACAAACAAAAGAGCACTGGCTGTTCTTCCAGAGAACCTGGGTTCAATTTCCAGCACCCACATGGTAGCTCACAGCTGTCTGTAACTCCAGTTCCAAGAGATCCGATACCCCCATGCAGACACACATGCAGGCAAAACACCAATGCACAAAATAAAAATTTTAAAAAAGATGGTTAATCCTTCTCATTTTACAGATTTGTAGCAACAGTTTACATTTACTGAGTATCTATTCTGTTCCAAATGCTTTACATGAATTAGCTTATTTACTTCTCAAAACATATCTACAGGATTATTATCAGCCCTCGTTTGCCAGTATGAAAGCACATTAGCTTTGAGAGTTCCCATGCAATAAGTTGTTGGAGAATATTATTTCAAGGTGTGTTACTTTTGTTTATGCTCTGGAACATTTGTTTAATAATGAAAAGATGTGTTTGACTAAATAAAATTCACCTACAGTCAGGAGGCTGCGTCAGCAACTAGCTGACAGGAAGTGGTAGGGAGGAGCCAGGTGGAGAAGGGTTTGTAAGGAGGGGCTAGGAGAAGCATGAGGGCTTTTTGGAGGACGTGAGCAAGGAGAGGAGGTGAGCTACTTGCTATTCAGCCTCTCTGAAGAATTCCACCTTAACCTTTGAATCTTGAGTTCTTTAGAAGGACAGAGATCTAGTTAAGTTCCCTTCATAACACCAGGCGGTGGTGGCGTACGCCTTTAACCCCAGCACTCAGGAGGCAGAGCCAGGTGGATCTTTGTGAGTTTGAGAGGCCAGACTGGTCTACAGATCGAGATCCAGGACAGGCACCAAAACTACACAGAGAAAGCCTGTCTCGAAAAAAACAAAAACAAAAACAAAAAGTTCCCTTCATAGCTTTGAAAGAGTTGGTGCCTGAGGGACAAAATTTGCTCCTGCTACGGTCCTTGCTGGTAGCAGTGGAGTTGCAGTTGCTGATTTGGACAGCCATGGCTTAAAAGGCAGCAACAGGCCAGCCTGGTCTCCAAAGCACCAGGAAAGGTGCAAAGTTACACAGAGAAACCCTGTCTCGAAAAAAACCAAAAGAGGCAGCAACAATTTTAAAAAGGACAACAATAAGTGATACTTCTAAGATTTACAAAATCAATAAAATCCAACAAAGTCATAAATGAAACAAATGCAAAAATTTGCTATGGACATATGTACATGTAACACATTGGAAACCATCTCAAAACGGTTAACATTAACATTAGCCATCACTTGAGGAAAAGAAAGTGTATTAGACCTGACCTAAGGCAAAAGGCAAATGTTTGTGTATTTCTTATACTAGCACTGCACCTGTATTACTCACCCTTGAGCTCACACTTACCAATCTCCTGCCGAGTGCTGCATACTCCAGCTCCATACTCCTTCAGAACTTTGGCAGCTGCTTCCTGACATGATCCAGTGTTCCTCGCAAATCCAAGGTAGTTGTAGGAACCCATGTTTATAACACCTTTAATTATATTCCCTGTGTACCTGTGTTTCAATAGTATAGAACTTAATGATACTCACAGCAAGCCTAACACTTAAGTGTGACACACACTGGTAACACAAAAGCACCATACACAGAAACAGAGACACCGCTATCTGAGAAAAGCAGCACAAACTCACCACTAACAAAATCCAATGTGCACTGTGCACATGTATGAAACTGTCAGAGTAAAAATTATCTTTAAAAAATGTTAATTTGTCAGGCGGTGGTGGCGCACCCCTTTAATCCCAGCACTCGGGAGGCAGAGCCAGGTGAATCTCTGTGAGTTCGAGGCCAGCCTGGGCTACCAAGTGAGTTCCAGGAAAGGCACAAAGCTACACAGAGAAACCCTGTCTCAAAAAA
>CABHPP010140669.1:0-16807 GCA_902168425.1 Peromyscus attwateri | reverse complement strand
AAAAAAAAAAAAAAAAAAGTTAATTTATTAACAGTGATAAATAGTTTTTGTTTCTGTTTTTATAAGACAGAGTTTCTCTGTGTAACAGTCCTGGCTGTTCTGGAACTTACTCTGTAGACCAGGCTGGCCTCGAACTCACAGAGATCTGCCTGCCTCTACCTCCCAAGTGCTGGGATTAAAGGTGTGCGCCACCACCGCCACCACCACCACCACCAGGCAACAGCACTAAAATTTTAAAGTGTGATAGCCAATACTGGCTTAGAACATTCTTCTAAACTAGGCTTCATTCAATATTTTCTTCTGAAGGGCAACTTGGTACTACTTATTCACTGAAAGTTGCACATGTTCTGACTCAGCAATCCCACATGTGAGCATGCACACATGAGGATCCTTTAAGACCCATTGTCCTTCCCTTCCATAGGCCCAGGGCCCAGTGATATTCCCTATGATGGTAGCTCAGTCAGCAAGGACATCGTGGTCCAGGTGGCTGATGGTTCCCCATCAACCCAAGGTAAAAGTAAGGTGCTGAGGCTTTAAGTGCCTAGGATCTGGGACTTACTAGCATAAGACGGCTAGGGATGGCACACCCACACTGGAGAATACCATCAGTCACTACAATTAATGAACTTATAGTGGATATACACATAGGTAAGATGTTGCCAGTATGTTAGCAAATAAAAAGAGCAAAGAATAATTCAAACATATGATCCCATTTTTGTTTATTAAAAAGTGAGTTTGAAAACAACCTGGTCTACAAAGTGAATTCCAGGACAGCCAGAGCTACATAGTGAGATCCTGTTTCAAAAAACAAACAATGCTGGGCAGTGGTGGTGGCGGTGGCAACAGCGCATGCCTTAATCCCAGCACCCAGCAGGCAGAGGCAGGTGAATCTCTGAGTTTGAGGCCAGCCTATCTGCAGGACAGCCAGGGCTACACAGACAAATCCTGTCTCAAAAAAACAAAAAAGGGGGAAGAAACCAAACAACAAAACAAAAACAAAAGAATCAAATGAAATAGGAAAAAAAGATCTTAAATTTCAATGAGGGTTGTGGGTGTAGCTCACTGGTACAGCGCTTGCCCAGCCCAGCATATCTGAGAGCCTGGACTTAAAACCCAGCACTCCCTCCAAAAAATATTCCAAGAACAATGAACAGTATTGCCAGGAAACTAATCATACTGTATCTTCAGCTGCTGCTTCTGCTTTGAGAGAATACCCATATTCCTTTGTTGCTAAGAAATAACTTGTAAACATGACTCACTTGAATGACCAGTTATAGTCATGGGACTTTCTCTCCATGATATCCACCCTGGCTCCAGGCACACTACAGATAGGTCGATTCCAGTTGTCTCGTATCCTCATATAGAGGTTTCTTGTATAGAAGTTTTCGAAATCCTGATACAATGACACAAAGTCCTGCCAACAAATAGTGAAGCAGTATAAATTTAACTCATATATTTACAGAAAAGTCTTACAATTTTTCTTTTCATACCTCAGAATGATGTCAATCCATCATATTTAATTAACTGACATAGCAAAAATACATTTGGAGAGGCACTGATTCTATATTTCAAGTCTTTTTGATCAGGTAAAAGTCACTTAGGTCTGATGTTTGACCTACATTTCATGATTTCTAATAACGAAAACACACAAATATAGAATAACATTTAACTTAAAGTTGGACCCACAGAAACAAAAGCCAGTCATGTAATTCTGCCATTAAATCGTTTCCCTTCCTTAATGATCTGGAAAAAACTGCCCTCCCACCTGTTTCTCCCACAATAAAGTAGGGGAAGATGCCAGAAAAAAACCTTTATAATCCCAGTTGAAAAGGAGAAAATACAAAAATACTTCTAAAATTAAGATTTTTTTTTATCCTCTGCTCAAGGACCAAAATCAAACATCCCCCCAAAAAAGAGATTAAAAAAACCCACTAAAATGTACATTAGATTAAGTCTTTGGCCTTGGATTTTTCCTATTAGATAGGAGTTTAAAAAAAGTATATTCTGGGCTGGAGAGATGGCTTGTTCCACTTGCAGAAGACCCAGGTTCAGTTTCAAGCACCCACATCAGGCAGCTCACAAATACCTCTAACTCCAGCTGCAAGGGATCCAAGCCTTTGCCCTGACATGCATATATATACACACGCATAAGCACACACATACACATAATTCAAAACAATACCAACAAACAAATAATCCTCTGGAGGCAGTGGCAGGTTGATTTCTGAATTTGAGGTCAGCATGTTCCAGGACAGCCAGAGCTACACTTGTGAGACCCTATCTGAAAACAAAAAACTGCATTCTGAAAATGGAGTCCTAGCCCACAGATTTTAGTCTCCTTTCTTCTAGGATTAAACTAAAATTTAAGTCTGGAAAAAGTTAAGTCACAGTAGAGCCAAAATGAATACACAGTACTATTCCTATGTCAATATAAACTCTTCCTGGAACAGCACGATCAGTCCATATGTGATCTACTTCAACTTTCAATTCTCCAAGTTAAATGGTGACCCAAACAGAAAGAACTTGGAAATGTGCTTACTGTAATCTGAACATCACTGAGCTTGTAGCCATCAGGTCTGGGCTTGTTGTCAAACTACATTAATCTGTTCAGTAAATCTATTTAAAAGCATATTTAAAACCATATGCTTCATATTAAAAAGACTCTGTAAAAAAATCTAAAGCAAAAAAAGAAGAAGAAGAAGAAGAAGAAGAAGAAGAAGAAGAAGAAGAAGAAGAAGAAGAAGAAGAAAAATCAAAAGAGAGGAAAAAAAACTCTAAAGCAACCTTTCATTAACTTGGACTCTAAAGTGCCTAAGACCCAAGCCTCTTAGTAGATATCATCTCTTTAGACAGCTCAGAAGAATTCTTCAAATGTGAAGAATAGACCATCTTTCTCATAATTCCTTCTAATACTTACCTTTTTCTTAAGGCAAAATCAGCCACCTCACATCCTACCATCTCTATCATTGTTCTAAGAAAGCAAAAACTGTTGGGGCTGGAGAGATGCTCAGCAGTTCAAAGCATCCGCTGCTTTTGCAAGGACCCACAGTTCCCAGCAGTGACAACTGTCTGTAACTCCGATTCTAGGAGATCCAATGCCCTCTGAACATGGTGCAGAGACATTTGCACGCAAGGAACTCGTACATATTTAAAAATATATAAAAATGTGTCTGTCACAACTGAAGGTTAATCATTTAAATCGTCTGTTCCCTTTGATCATCTCCCCTTCCTTCAAGAACACCAGCTGAGCAAAAGCAGAGACAGAGATACTCAAACTCTAATTAAATATTTTACTTGGACTATTATTCACCATGTATTTATTTCCAAAAGGAAACACACACGCACACACACACAGTCTTCCACCTTCACACTGACTAGAGTAACAGCACCCACTCATATTCTGTTGTTTTGCAGACATGGTCTCATGCAGCCATGACAGGTCCCAAATTTATCAGGTAGCCAAGGATGACCTGGACTGTCTCCACCTCTTGAGTGCTGAGATGACAGCATGCCCAGTTTATGTGATGGTGGGACTGAACTAAGGGCTCTGTGCATAGTAAGAAGCCCTCTATTATTAACTGAGCTACATCCCCAGTCCCTAACCTCTTCTAGTGAAACTACAGTACTGATCATCTTATTCATTTTTAATTAGTATGTACACATGCATGTGCACGTATGTACATGTGTGGGTATGCATGCCACAGCATGTGGAGGTCGGAAGACAGCTTCTTGGAGTTGGATCTCTCCAAGGTCAAGCTGGATCCAATTCAGGTCACTAAACTTGCATGACCAGAGCCTTCCACACTGAGCCATCTCACCAGTCCCGTTAGACACAGTATTTATGGATATTTTTTGCTCTACAAAAATGTTAAATATAAAGAATTGAGGGAGATGGTGTTGTGTTTTGCAAATTTGAAGAATCCTTTCTGACTGTGATCAGCTATTTTAAACAACTGAAATAGCTATTTCATTCAACTGTTTTCTAAACATCGCACATTAATATTCAAGTATGAACTCTAAATACTTTTAAGGAACTGTTTTCTCACAGGCAAATTTTTATTAGCAACAAAAAAAAGTTTTAAATATATCAACATGGAATAAAACAAAACAATCCCCCTGAGGCTGGTTCAGATACCAGAAGGGTTACCAAAAGCCAAGACAGTTGGAAAAGAGTTGCAGGCTAGAGCATGGCAGAGCTTCACCTCTCTGTCCTGAACTAAACAGGGACAACTAGTGACATATGCTATCTGTGATTAAGAGAGAAGGAGTGAGTTCAAATCTTCCAACAGAGAACTTCATGATCAAGCATCTCCTTATAGCAGCAAGGGAGCACAGCAAGTCCCTGAGATGGGAGACACCAGCATATCGAAATAAAAGATACAGCAAGGGATGTCAGGTCCAATAGCAATGGAACACAATGGCAACAAAGGGACTCAGGTCAAATTGAGCTTCTCTTGACACCTATCTAAGTTCTAAGGGCAGCTAACCAGATTCCATGAAGCCTAGCCCAGAAGAGAAACTGCTACTGAGCAACTCAGTTCCAGACAATCAAAATCTTGTACCTCTGATATTCTAGGACTAAGGTTAAAATAGGGGACTTGGTTCATCGAGATGGCTCAGTAGGTAAAGGCACTTGCTGCTAAGCATGACCACCTCCCCAGAACTCACATGGAAGGAGAGAACCGACTCCTGCACGTTTTTCTCTGACCTCCATACACATGCTAAGCATGTCCCCCATAAACAATTAGATGTAATTTAAAAATCTTTAAATGAGGACTTATCTTTTCATTAATTTATTCATCAAATATAATTAAATGTAGACTTGAAATATGTTGTTTGAATTCTAAGAACAAAGTGGGTTGGTCCCTCTTCAAACAATGAAATCCTATCATTTCTACCCTACTTAACCATTTCCCTACCTTCTCTCCTCCAAGCCTAATCACTGTGGAATGACTTTAGTAAGGGCTGAACTATAGTCATGATGCTCAGTCACTGAACAAACATTTACAGAGTAATTCCTTCCAGGCACGAACTGGGCATGGAGGATAAGGTAAGTAAACACAATTTCTAAACTCCCTGAGGTCTCTGCATGGCACACAGGTACACGGGCATAGTGGATGCCTGGTATGACAAAGTATGTACTATGAAGGGGTCCCTGTTCAGAGATGGGGAAGGGTATCTAATCAGTACAGACAAGTCCAAGCAGCCTTTAAGGATGTATTCTTCATGGATGTTCTTCCTAAAACTCCTCACTAGCACAAATAAATAGAAAGAACCAGTACCTTCTTGAAATTATATGCTATACTGTTAGTCTTGAAGCGCTCATCAGTTGAGATTCCTTTACTCAAGAGGAAAACTCAAATTCATGGACTTGCTAACTAGGGATCACGGTAAACATTACCAAAAGTAATCTGAGGTCATCTTATAAACAGTCAGTAAATATCCTTTAGTACTCTATGTAAGGCAAGCCTTTGAGAAAACATGCTACATTGTTTAGAACAAAGGGATCTCACCTAGTCTAGTGTCTATGCAGACCTTCCTTATAATCACAGAGGAACAGATGGGTGCTATCACTTTGAGACAGAACTTTCCAACTGTTCATGTCCACCATGTGCAATTCTGTCCCATCATAGGTGTCTATACATTGTTACATGATGATGAGGTGGAAAGAGAAATAATTCTATTATTTATGATACACTGGGGCACTTGCCAATTGCTTTATATATACATGTTTTTCTACATACCTGAATATCTCTGTATCCTCTTATAGAGGATATTGTTTCTCCAGCTTTCAGAAAGGTAGAATTTTTTTTCTGTTAAGGAACCAGCTAGAGTCAGAATGTGAACTGGATTTTCTAATTACACACACACACCACACACTGAATCTCCAGACACTCTTACGATCAGGCTATGGAAGTGGTATGATAGGATTCGTACAAATAAGATCTGTAGGGCAGAGCCACTGTTTTCTTTTTACACCAGTGCAGGTAACCTGCATACAAATCCATAGCAGCCCCTCACAGTGGCAACACCAGCCAGGTTCCACATTCCAAAGCATGATACTTGTGCCAACAGCAGTTTCCAACCCTGGAGTGGCTTCTTACCTGACACTCCTATCCAGTCCTCTGCAATGTTATAAACATGTGGCTCCCTCTCCACTTCAGTGGCCTACAGTAATGGGAGGCGAATTCCACTGCAACTTTAAACAATATCAACACATTCTCTATAATTACTAGTTGAGAAATATTTAATTAGTTGTCTGTATTTACAGATTAAAAGAATAAAATTGAAATAATGTGCTGTTGGCCAAACACCAAGTGACAAGGCTGAAATGGAAACCCTAGCAGCATTCCAAACGAGCAGTCATTGGTAGTAAAGCTACACTTATCCCAAGAAAAGTCTTCAGTGCCAGTTCTGACTCAACAATTTTTGTTTATCTTAGAGCCCAGGTATTACGGTTTGGACCAAATGTCTCCAAAAGGCCCTTTAGCAGCCTGAGTGGGAAGTTGTGAACCTTCAGCAGGTAGAACCTCATGGAAGGATCATGGGAGTATGACCTTGAAGGGGAATGTTGAGACCCTGGCCTTGGTTCTTCCTCTGCTTTCTGGCTGCCATACAGTGAGTGAGCAGCTCTGCCCCACCACGGACTCCCTATCATGCCTGACGGAAGGTTCATAAGCAACAGAGCTAAAAAGCTCTTCAATCACTGAGTCTCCATAAACAGTTCTTCCTTTGAAGTTGTTTGTCTAAAGTTCCACAGTGAAGGACACACTAGGGTACAAATTTCAATATATCAAAAGACAAAATTTCTCTCAAACACAAACATTTGAGGCAAATAACACTTGCTTTGATGTTGGGATAACATGCTCAGAAATATGTCGACATCAAGACAATTTAGAGTTTTAACCTTGACTTTTTGTAGAGTGAAGGGGATAGAAGAATGCACAAAACTACTGGAATCATGAAATCGCTTTATGTTTATTTAAATCTTGGATAAGTAAAGAAAATAGAACGGAAAAGATAAAAATCTATTCAAAGCAGGCAGAGGCAGGCGGATCACTGAGTCTGAGGCCAGTGTGGTCTAGAGCAGCGTAGTGAGACAGTCTCAAAAAATTAAAAGCCAACAACACAGGGCTGGAGACGTGGCTCAGGGGTTAAGAGTACTAGCTGCTCTTCCAGAGGACTGGGTTTGTCTTCTGCACTCACGTGGCAGTTGGCAGCAGTACCAAAGAATTCCATACCCTTTCTGGCCTCTGAGGGCTCTGCAAACATGCGATACACAGACATAACATGCAGGCAAAACACCCATACACATAAAATAAGTGAATCGCTCAGACAGAATTTAGCCCCCAAACCTTGATACTCTGCGGCATTCTCTCTACAACCCTGGAGCAGCCTGGAAGCTGGTCTCTCAGACTACAGTAACAAAGGAAGTGACTGAGATTGGGGCTAAAAACTTTAAGACCAACTGAACTATTCAGAGACCTTGTCTCCAAAGAGGAGGAGGGTAGTTCTGTAGGAAATAAAGGAATGCACCAGAGGGGAATATCTACTACAGGAGTCAAGCCACACCCAGGCTAAATGCAAGCCTGGATGCCTACAAGGGGGCATCAGAAGACCAGCCAGTAATCAATCACTCATTACCTCTAACAAGCCCCATTGAATGGCTGATTTCAAGTGGTGGAGTTCACCACATTTTTCACATTTTTTTTGTTGTTGTTTTGTTTTGTCTTTTGAGACAGGTTTTTGGTTTCTCTATATAACAGCCTTGGCTGTTGACCAGGTTGGCCTCAAACTCACAGAGATCTGCCTGCCTCTGCCTCTCCAGTGCTGGTATTAAAGGCATGCGCCACCAAGCCTGGCTACACTTTAAGATTTTTGATAACAAAAGTGTGACATTTTCGAAATACTGTAGAGATGACAGATGAGGTGGCCCATGCATGCTGTAGAGACAGGTGAGGTGGCCCATGCATGCTGTAGAGACAGGTGAGGTGGTCCATGCATGCTGTAGAGATGGTGAGGTGGCCCATGCATGCTGTAGAGACAGGTGAGGTGGCCCACGCCTGTAATCCCAGCAATTGGGAGGCTAAGGCAGGAGGACTGAAAGCAAGCTCAAGGTCAGCCTGTACTATACAGCAAATTCCAAACCAGGCTACATAATGAAACTCTGTCTCCAAAAGCTCTAGAGAAATAAACATAACTTCAGCATAGCCTAAAATCTAAAGAAACTTCAATGTAGATTCTGAAATTACAATTGAGAGATCTGGAAATTCTATTACCACTTACTGATTTCTTCATTTTGAATACACTCTACCATTCTGACATCCCAATGAAACTCAATCTAAGGCCGTGGTTCTCAACCTTCCTAATGCTGCAACCCTGTAATACAGTTCTTCCTGTTGTGGTGACCCCAACCATAAAATTATTTTTGTTGCTATTCATAACTGTAGTTTTGCTACTGTTATGAATTGTAATGTAAATACCTGATATGTAACCACCAAAGGGGTTGTGACCCACAGGTTGAGAAGCACTAATCTAAGGAGTAACTCAGATGATCACGTAAGAACCAGTGATTTACACTTTCACATTCACAGTTGATAGTAAAACACATATCTAAACTGTTACATGCAAAGAAAAACTCAATTAAAAGTTGAAGCCTAGAGATCCAAACATCAAAACTTTTCAGGTGGAAGGGACAGGGAGACAACACACTACACAGCTGCTCCAAACATAGCCCCATAGCTGACGGGGAGACAGAGGACTGCACACCCGACACTGGCACTCCAGTAAATGGATAAGGTGCCATATCTCCTGCAGAGATTATAATTGCATCATTTCTCCCTTCCCTTTCCTCCCTCCAAACCCTCCCAGCTTCTCTTTCAAAGTCATGGCCTCTTTCTTAGGTGTTACTATGTGTCAACTAATACAAACTACAACAAACTTTTGTAAACTCCTTTCTCAGCATAACCGTGTATGTAGTTCAGCTGTGTCCAAAGCAGCACACTTCCTTTCCCTGTGAGGAAGCCTCACACAGTGCATGCTTGTGCTCGCTCACTCTCGCTCTCTCTCCTGGTTTTCTCTCTTGTGTTCTCTCCCCCCCACCCCCTTCTGAGGGAATGGTTTTGACACAGAGTTTCTCCATGTAACCCTGGCTGTCCTGTATCTCTCTCTACAGACCAGGTTAGCCTGGAACTCAGAGATCCACCTGCCTCTGTGCTGGGATTAAAGGTATCAACCACTATGCCTGGCTACTGTTTTTGAAATGGAATGAGGAAGACACTTGGGTTGTAGCTATGAATGCAGCTACCTCAGTCACAAGAGAAAAATGGCAACAAGGTATTTGTACTGCATGATCCCAGCAGACTTTTCCTCCCTTTCCAGTTTAACTGGTAACTCTGCCTGTTGTTTTTACCAGAGCTTGACACCTGTCCTCAGAACAACTGATGCTTTCCCTCAAAAAGCTGAACTTTGAAGAGAATGAAAACTGCTGTTTTCAACAGAAAAGAATCCTATTGAAATGAATTTGATTACTTTAGAAAAATCCTTTACAAACTGTAGAGACAAATGTCCTCTTTTCTGACTCCCTATTTCCTCTTACTAATTCCTCTACGAATTATTTCCTGACTGACCTCATGATAAGCAGGAACTTTCTGTTTTGCATTTTAATACAATCCAAGCACTATTTACTTCTATGTTTTTGCAAAGGAAAGATTTATGTGTATACGTTTCCTCAACAAAATTAGAATCTACTTAAGAAAATCTACGTGTCCTATTTTTTCCACATAAAGTTAAATATACATAAGTAGCACCCAATAATTAAACTATAAACTTACCCTCCAGAAATACCAAACAATATCCAAAGAAGGATTCATTCACAAAGTAACCCAGATTCATTGTTGCAATTTCTTGTCAGCCACCACACTCCTGAGTACCAGCTGCACAAGCCCATGATGGCTCCCCTGCTCAAACACTGCTCAGGTATCCCCTTTGCCTCCTCATTTGTCAATCAAAATTCATATATCATATTTCAGGTCCTCCCAAATAGTCCTCATGCAGTTACTACAAAACTTCAGCTACCATCGCTCACAACCACCTTCAGTTTGGCCCAACAGAAAGTGAGTACACAAATGAACCACCGTACAGCACAGTAAGTGGCTAACAAATTGAGTGAACAAAACGTTGTATGAAATTCTCAAAGAATAAATTTAAAAATTTCTTCAACCCTGGGTGTTTATTAGGAATAGGTAACGCATGTGGCATTGTATAAAGTTATAAAGGTCTATATAGGAATATTCTGAGAAGCATGGCCTGAAGTGAATCTGATCTTTCACTACCCCTCAATTTACTAAGAGCCTTTGCTGCTGTAAACACACTGGCCTAGCCACATTCAGCTTGGGGACATGTTTGTTTAGGGACAGGCACTGACCTGTGAACTGGACAACTACGTCCAATGTATCCAATCCAGTCTCTGCAGAACATTATTAACACAACACAGGATGGAAGGATGAACATTCCTGCCGCACCATATGATCTATAACACTAGTCAACTTTTAGACACACTGCTTGTGATTTTTGCTTTCTCATCTATGAAACAAGCTTCATTAAGTTGTAGTGTGGTGAAGTTACAAAAGTTAAATGATGCACGGTGGTGGTAGCACACGCCTTTGATCTCAGCCTTTAATCCCAGCACTCGGGAAAAGGTAAGCAGGTGGATCTCTGGAGGCCAGCGTGGTCTAAAGAGTGAGCTCCAGGGCAGCCAGGCTACAGAGAAACCTGTCTCAAAAAGGAAAAAACCGGTTCAATACTTTGCTCTTTGTGGTCTTCGATGTTTATCTACAGATGAGCATTGTATCTGCATATTTGTACGTGGGTCAGCAGGTGCAGTTGTGAGCCCCTCGTGGATGCTGGGAACTGAACTCAGGTCCTCTGCAAGAACAAGTGCTCTTAGCCACTAAGCACCTCTCCAGCCCCAAATGCTCTGCTCTTTTCACGCCTTCCACATTGTCTTCGGCTTTCCTTGTGGAGTATTTTCACTAAGTTTTTGTTACACTGATTATTTGGTTTCTGCTCTGCTTTGAGACAGTCTCACTCTGTATCCCAAACTGGACTCAAAGTCACAGCAATCCTCCTGTGTCAAAGTTAAAACTCCATGTGCCCAAATTTCCACTGGGGGGGAAAACTGTGTGAAAATGACAACATTTCCATGAACAGATCTACTGAACAGAACCAAAGACTTCCTGACAATTACCTTTTGTTCTTCTCTTTCTGTTGCATGGTGGCACTTTTCAATTCTCCAATGCCTCAAGAAGTCTCGAAGATATCCGAAGAGGGTGAGGACCCCATACCCCACATATGTGAGCACGGCAACCAGCATGGGCGTTTCTTCAAATACTTCATTAAACGGTCTTTTATACAGTCCTCCATTGTCTGTAACATGGTGAATCTAAGAGAGCAATCAGAAACGTTGGCTGAAGTCACAGCAGGAAAAAAATTTCTACTGAAAAATCTCAGTCCTGAGAGATCTGTAGAACACTATACGTTAGGAAACACTAAGACCACGCTTCCTTTCAAGAGAAATGATTCAAGAATCATTTATGAACAACAAAGGGAGAGGCGGTCAACAGAAAGGACAGAGTCAACAGTGTCTAACACTGATTTTATCATAATCTGATTTTCTGAAAGATTCTAAACACACTATTATTTCAGGGAACATCATTTCCTTTGTTCTAATAAAGAAAATAAAAGGAGACAGCCTAGCCTAAAAAACACTGTCTTAGTGTGGTGATATATTGTGTACCCTAATAAAATTTGCCTGAAAAATCAGAGCAAGCCGCTAGATTAAACATAGAGGTCAGGCACACACCTTTAATCCTAGCACTCAGGAGGCAAAGATCCATCTGGATCTCTGAGTTCAAAGCCACCCTGGACTACATGAGATTGATTTAGTCTAGGAGAGAAACAGAGCCAGGCAGTGGTGGCACACACCTTTAATCCCAATACTTGGGAGTCATACACCTTTAATCCCAGCATTAGGAAGGAAGTAATATAGCTGGGTGGAGAAAGGTATATAAGGCTGAGGAGACAGGAAATAAAGCCCTTTTGGCTAGAGAGCTTCTTCAGCTGGAAGCTTTTTGGCTGGACCCCTTTCGGCTGAGGACTCAGAGGCATTCAGTCAGAGGATTCCTGGAGTTGGTGAGGTGAGACATGGCAGTGGCTTGTTCCTTTGTTTCTCTGATCTTTCAGCATTTACCCCAATATCTAGATCCAGGTTTTTATTATAAGACCATTTTAGCAATTCATGTTATATATTAGCTCACCAACAAAGCAATCACATGTCCAAAAGTAAACTCAGTTTTATAATACAAAAGTATGTGTAAATTTTTTACTACCGTTTTTTTTTTGTTTGTTTGTTTGTTTTTCGAGAAGGGTTTCTGTAAAGCCCTGGCTGTCCTGGAACTAGTTCTGCAGACCAGGGTGGCCTTGAACTCACAGAGAGCCACCTGTCTCTGAGTGCTGAGATTAAAGGCATGTGTCACCACTGCCTGGTCGAACCAGTCATTCTTAAAGCCACTCAACTACAGTACTTCAAATGACTATCGGCATTAGGCTGTAGGAGGTGCCTATAAACTTTCCTCAGCAATAATACACACACAGAGTAAAAGGAGGGCTGGTGAGAGAGCTCAGAGCTTTAGCCGCCAAGGCTGATGACTGAGTTCAATCCCTAGGATCCATATGATGAACTGACTCCTACACATGAGCTGTATGAAGCACACATGTGCCCACATGTGAGGAAGAAAAAGGGTAGGAACATGAACCAAAACTAAGGATTATAAAAACGGCTTACAGAAACCAGTACTTGATAAAATAATTTTTTAAAAAATGTTTTAAGGGGTTTTAATGGAGGTACACTGCATGGGTGGATAAGGTTTCCCTGAGAAGACCCCTAAACACATGCACAGACACACACACACTAAATAAAAATTAAAAAAATTAAAGAATAAAGCTTGGCAGTGGTGGCACAAAACTTTAATCACAGCACTCAGGAGGCAGAGACAGGCAGATCTCTGTGAGTTCAAGGCCGGCCTGGTCTACAGAGGGAGTTCTAGGACAGCCAGGGCTACACAGAAAAACTCTGTCTCGAAAAACTAAAAGAAAAACAAACAAACTTACATTAACTAGGGCTAGGAGATGGCTGTCAGTAAAGTCTGTGCCACATAAAGTGTGAAGAGCCCAGCACCTAGTTAACAAGCCTGTAATCTCAGTGACAGCAAGGCATGGACTATTGAGGGCAAGCTCTCTATAAACAAAACTGTACTGTGCATTTGAACTTCGGAATCCTCCAGGACTCTTACAAGCCAGCCATTCTAACTGAGAGTTTACTGCAGCAGAGTACTAGCATGTAAGAGGGCTGGGAGATGGCTCAGTTGGTAACGTTCTCACAGTGCTCGAACCCATGGAAAGCAGCAGGAGGGGATTGAAGTTGGACCCCAGCTACTATGTAAAGAAGCCAGCACTTTGAAAGAGAAAGAGGAATCCCTGAGGTTTGCTGGACAGCCAGTGTAGTCGAATCTGCAAGTTCAGTAAGAGAGGCCCAATCGAAAAAAATAATGTGGACAGTGGGTAGTGAGGAAGATACCAACATCAACCCTGGCCTCTACAAGCGTGCACATGGAAATTCTAGCGTCTCACCCCTCCAGTCTCAACTGTAAGCACACAAGAATATGCTGCTGATAGCACTGCTCGAGAGGAGATTCACGAATTTCAATGAACACCAAGGTGCGTTTGTGTCCACAGGACTATTACTGTTCAAGGAAATGCAAAAGCAAACAGAAAGGAAGACTCCTCACCCCCCCACCCCCAGTCAACACTACAAACACACCAGTATAAAACAAACACTACAAACACACCAGAATAAAACACTGCAAGACAAGGAGAACAAGAGACAAAAAAAAAAAGAAAATCAAACACGAAATTTTGTCCAAAGTCTTCTTGCTGGCAATCAACCATATTCATGATGCAGCTGAAAACACGGAGAGGTGGCTCAGTGGTTAAGAGCACTGGCTGCTCTCTAGAGGACCCCGGGTTTGATTCTCAGGACCCACATGACAGCTCACAACTGTCTGTAGCTCCAATTCTAGGGGATTCGATGACCTGTTCTGGCCTCTGCAGGCAGCAGCCAAACAAGTGGTGCACAGATACACATGCAGGCAAAACACTCATACACATAAATTTAAAAAGAAAAGATACCCTTAACCAAAGCAATAATGGAAAGATGTACTCAAAAGATAAACCACGTATGCACGCGCGCGCACACGCGCGCGCGCGCACACACACACACACACACACACACACACACACACACGCACACACACGTGTATGTGCTAAAACTGACCAGAAAGAGACACAAGAAATCAGGGTAGTAAGGCTGGTGAGATCACTAACTCAGTGGTTAAGAGCACTGGCCAGCTCTTCCAGAGGAATGAGTCCATCACATTCCCAGCACCCACACAGAAGCTCACAACTGTCTCTTAAGCCCAGTCCTAAGGAATCTGACATCCTCTTCTGGCCTTTGAGAGCACTAGGCACAAACCATGGGACACAGAATATGTATGCAGGCAAAACACCCACATACATTATATACATTAAATAAAATTTTAAAGCAAGAAACAGAGTAGGTAGCAAGAGAGAATGGACAGCATTTTCTAAACCACTTTGATGCTTGTTTAGTTTTTGTTTGTTTGTATGTACAGAGCTTTATTAGGCCAGGCTAGACTCACACTCACTATATACCTGAGAAAGGACTTGAAATCCCTAACCTTCCTGCCTCTACCTAAACTCTGGGATTACAGGTGTGTACCACCACCTCACTCAGCCACTTTGATTCTTGTCTCTTTTTTCTAGTCAATACTCTTACTTTTTACTTGAATTTTGCCACTGACTTTATTCACTATTTAGATGGAAAAAACAAAACAAAAAGACAAACCTAAAAGCTGCCTATGCCTAACATAACTCAGGCTGTCTCACTACCCATCAGAATCTCCAACCTTCTGATATTGCAACATGATGTGATCTACAAAGGTCACACTTAAAAACCAAACAACGTGACACTCAGACAATGTGGTGCACATCGAAGGACAGGCAGATCTCTGTCAGTTCCAGGGCAGCCAGGGATAGATAGTGATATCCTGTCTCAAAAACAAACAAACAAATAATCTGGTAACAAAACAACAACAACAATCAACCTTTTAAGCAGGTTTATAATTTTTTTGGGTTGGGCCCCATTCACAGCTATCCTGTGGCACAGGCTGAACACACCTGAGTCCTACAGCCTCTAGGGAACCTTCTTCATCTGCTTCTTAGTTTTCAACAGACCTCGGATGCTGGAGCAAACAAATCTATGTTGCAATCCCCATTTCTTTCCCCACAACTCTAAATTTACATTCCCATTTGCCTCTATCTTTCGGATTCCATGGCATCTCAAACTCAACAAAACTAGTACTGAACTTACCTTCCCACCCCACCCCTCCCTCTCTCCACCAAAACCTGATCCTCCCTACTACCTCTTTTGATCCCTAGTGTTGCCACCCAGTCCACCCTGTCTCCCAAGTTCACAGTCATCTTTAGGTCCACCTTATTTTCTGGCTTCCACCCAGAGTTAGTTCCAGACCTTCTTGTTTGGCACCAGGGAGTACGTTTTGTTTTTGTCTTTTGAGACTGGGTCTCACGCAGCCCAGCCAGGTCTGGAAATCACTACGTAGCCAAAGATTATCTAGAACCCCTGATCCTGTCTCCACATCCCAAGTGCTGGTTACGGTTACCGGTCTGTGCCACCACACCCAATCGGCATCAGAGAATTTTAAGGTGGTGGGGGCGACAACACTGAAAATGTTGCATATCTTGACAGGTACAGGATGCAAACACACAGAAGTTAAAATTCGATAGCCTGGTACAAGAGACAAGCATATCCTACTCCTTAATTAAAAAACTATTCTTTTTTTAGCTATTCCAACATCCTGTGTGCCATCTGGTCTCCACACCACCTGGGCTCTCCAACAGACCAATAAACATGCCCAAACAAATATGATCACAACACTCCCTTGCTCAAAAAGCATCACTGTCTTTACAAGGCAAATTCTCAAGTCACCATCATGGCATCCGACTAAGTCTAAACCTTAGACAGTGTGGGCTGGCATTTCTTCTCCCAGCTCCTGAGTTCTTTGTTCCAGTCACAGCAAACTTCTTGTCAGTCTTTCGGAGGGGGTGGGGGAATCTCTTCCAAGAATGAAACCCTTCCTCAAGTAATGGCCACCGCTGAAGACAAGATGTAGTAAATTAAGTACATTACTTAGAAACAAGGAGATAAACCCCAGAGATGGTGCTAAAAGAGAAAACAGAAACCACTGCCTCTGAAGATGAAGGGAAGCAGAAGAGAGAAGGCTGTAGCGTATTTCACAAGTCTTGTGGAATTCAGATGCTTAGAGCCATGTGCTAAAGTTGAAGTAAAGGGATAAGAAAAAAGAATTGTGTGTGTGTGTGTGTGTGTGTGTGTGTGTGTGTGTGTGTGTTCCTTAAGGAAGGAAAGGGGGGAAGAATAGTGGAGAAGGGAGAAAGGGGAATAGAAACAGGAAGTTGGGGAATAGAGCACAACAGTAGAGCACTTGAGTGATGTGGGAGTAGACGGAGGAGGGCAGGAAAATAGAGAAAAGGAGTCAAAAACCTCTCTTTCTGAGCCATCTGTGAATCAGCTACAGTTATTGTTACCTTTTAATATTTGAAAGCATTCTTTATTAAAAACAAGAACACTGCC
>CABHPP010140668.1:19522-36728 GCA_902168425.1 Peromyscus attwateri | reverse complement strand
GATGGCCTGTCACCCTGCATCATAAACGTTGCTCCTGTATGACCCGGGAACCCACTGCTTAGTTACCCTTGTGTCTCCCTCACCGCCTTCAACAACAGCTGAAGCATCAGTGTGAAGGGTGGTTCTTGTGTGGGGGCCACCAGTGGCAGTTCTCCGTAGTCCTTTCGTCTTGATGTCAGCTCGGGAAGCTCTGGCACCTCAGGCTGAGGCAGGAAAATTATCTGAGAAAGTGCATGGGCGGCCCAGGGAGCCCCACTGGTACCATGGGATGGGCTGTCTGTGATTCAGTGTTGCTCCCGTTGAGTTTATGTTATTATAACTTACGTGGCTGAACAGTACATATGGATCGGTTTGAGTATTCAGTCTCTGTCAAGTCTCATTACCGATCAGAATGAATGCACAGTCAGTCACTCTAGGACATTGTAAAAGCCACATTAATAGTCATTCATTGGGGGAGGGGGCGTGCACAGAAAACACATAGTGAGAGCCTTTGCAGTGGCTTGACGTTTGAGATCTGAAGAGAGATGATCAGAGTTGTAGAGCTCCATGGAGCGTCCACTTGGGGATGCTCGATTTTCTTTCTCTGCTTTTCTGCCCTTGTTGGAAATAGTAAAGTAAAGGGGATGGTTTTGCCTCAGTGTCCAGCCACGCTAAGTGGACTCCAGGAGAAACCTTCCTCCGTCTATCAAGGCCAAGTGCTCTGGCTGGCTTCTTGTTCTCTGCATAACTTTCCTTCCACCCTCCGCGGAATCTGCTTTTACTTTACAGTCCTAATCATCTGTGATTTTTGTTTGTATGCTCTTTTTCAATTGAAAAAAATTTAATGTAATGTATTTTGATCATGTTTTTCTTCTAACCCCAATTCCTTCCAGATCCTCTCTCCCTCCCTCCCCGCAAACTTGCTTTTCTCTCTCTCAAAACAAACAAAACAATATGCCCCAATAAAACCCCTATAAAAACAAAAATCAAAATGAATAAACAAAAGACCAATAAGACAACCCCCCCCCCCAAAGCCCAAATAATGTAAAACAAAACAGAAACTCTACCATGGCATTAAGTTTGTTGGCCAACTACTCCTGGGCATGAGTCTGCCCTGGGTTATGGTTGATATACCCAGTGAGACTCCATTGGAAAAAACTAATTTTTTTTATTTGCCAAAGGTATGGATTGCAGATAACTTTTCGGTTAGGGGTGGCACCCCACGTCCACTTCCCCTCTTAGTGCTGGGACCCTATCTGGCTCTAACCTGTGCAGGTCTTAAATGTGCTGCTACAGTCTCTGTGAGTTCATGTGTGCCTCAGCCCTGTAGGAAAGATGCTGTTTTCTTGGAGTCACCCACCACCTCTGGCTCTTAAACCTCTGCCTCCTTTTCTGTATTGCTTCCTGAGCCCTGAGGGGAAGAGTTTAATGAAAACATCCTGGCCAGAGCAGTGAGATGCCACAGATTCCAGTTTGTATAAGGCCAGTCATTGGTGTGATGTTTGAAGAACATTCTCATTTACCCTTTAAGGCTGAGAGAATAAGATTTCCCTTGGTAGAAAAAAAGAAAGTTTAGAATGCAGGAGACAGAAGAAAAGTGTGGGGGAGGGAGGGAGGGAGGGAGAGAGAGAGAGAGAGAGAGAGAGAGAGAGAGAGAGAGGAGAACTAGAGATGGGGAAGCTAGAGAGGGGGGAGCTAGAGAGAGAGGAGAAGGAGAGAAAAGGTTAAGGTAAATAGAGCTCTTGTATTGGAGTACCAGAGTCCCCACCTCTCCAAACTTACAGAAAGTGGTTCTTCCTGTATATTAGAAGAAAAAGACAAGGTCGTCTGTGATACCTGCCAGTTAGCCTTAGAACCCAGGAATTTCTGAGTCCGTGAGAACACAGGTGGGCAGAGATGGCACAGACGCTGGAGTCTGTCAAACCCTTTCTGACTGTGCGGTAGGTTTACTGCACTTCTCAGTGGATGGCTCAAGTTGCTGGACTTGTGAGGGCATGCAGAAAGTGCTGTCTGATCTCGCCTCACCTAAGCATGTTCCCACTGTTTATTTTGTAGGTGGTAGAGATAAGCGTGGAGGTCCCATTTTAACATTTCCAGCCCGCAGCAATCATGACAGAATACGGCAGGAGGATCTCAGGAGACTTATTTCATACCTAGCCTGCATTCCTAGGTAAGTTCTGGGAGACTGCCTTGTCAACTTCTTCTGCAGTTACAGGAGGTGTGGCCTGCTCTCTAGAAAACCTCTGTAAAGAGCAGGTCTAATTCCAAGGAGATCAAACATAAAATTAAGTTATCACCTTTATTTTTATTGCCATTTTTATAACCATTATTGAATTATTCAAAACACTCTGGATGAGGAACCAGATGGCAGGCTTTTATCAGTGCAGGGCACTGAGTGTTCATGGTGGGTTTTGCGTGCTCACTTAGCTGGGATTCTAGGATTTCACACTGCTGGATTTTTAGAAATTTAGAAACCAGGCGGTCTTCTTTAGTGAGTCCAATACCACGGAAGGTCCAATTGCCTGGATCATTAGAAACTTGTTATTTTTGACACCCTGCACATATCTTTCTTATGCTAAGCTTCTGTGCATTACAGATATTCTTTTGATTTGTATCATGAAGTTTGTAAGGCATTAAAAATCCTTATCAGCTAATATACTGGCTTACCAGTTTGGAAACACCATTAAATCGGAGACACTGGTGATAGGGAGTGTTTTGGTGTGGATGTTGACCACTGAGGACAAGCACCGCTCTGTTTCCCAGGGAGTCTGAGCGAGGAGCAGTGAGTTAGGAGAAACTGGCCCACATCTATACCCATGGAAAGTGCAAGCTCTGATTCTGCCCCAATCTGTCTGTCTCGCTTGTACAACTGTCTATACAATGGGTGGAAGAAATCTGCTCCTGAATGAAAATCTTGACTTCATTATTCCAGTTCGCTTTTGGAAAATAGAGTGAATTTAGATATAATCTAAGGGGAGAGCCATGTTGGATACAAGAGAGGGATGTGTGTGGATGTTTGCCTCCCTTTGAAGAAGGTAAATCCTTAGATGTTTACATCCTGAAAGGCACATGCTACAGGGAAGTATGAACTGCATTAATGGTAGAGTGAGGAGGCGTTTTCAAGGAGCCCAAATTAGGGTGTGGAAAAGTAGTAGGACCTGGGATGGATAGTAACTTTCAGAGACCCGTCCTGCAACAGAAGAGTATAAAATGTCAGTGTGATGGTTGGTCTTCTCAGCATGGCTGGATTTTGAATCACCTAGGAGACACACCTTCAGGTGTATTTAGGAGAAAGTTCAGGAGAGGTTTAGTTGAGGAAGCAAGACCCTCCCTGTACATGGGAGGCACCATCTTGGGTACCTAGAGCAAACAAAGGGAAGAGGAACCAGGAGACCCACCCCGGTGAGATCCGTCCCTGTCTCCTGATGAGTGCGGTGTGTCCGGCTGCCGACAGGTGACAGAGTCACTCCTGTCACTGCCTCTCCTGTTGTCGACTCCTGCAGACCACAAGTCAGGACAAGTCCTGCCTTCCATACATTGCTTTTTCAGGATTTTGTCAACAGTGAGGAAAGTAGCCAATACAGAAGCTTGGGATAGCAGAGGCGCCTCTGCTGTGGCTGCCTGAGTGAGTGGTCAGGCTGTTGAAACTTGTAGGAGAATGTAGAAGTGTAGGACAGCAGGTAGAGGACCCTAGAATCCCATAAGCAGCACTCAATTGGACATAGCAGTGGGGCTCCAGGAGACCAGAATGACCGATGTAAAGACAATCATGGGGTTTCATGATGGAATAAGGATTCTAGTATGAACTGGGATAGAGGTCATTTGTGACATATTGTGGCCAAGAATCTGGCTGTGCTCTGCCTACATCCTGAAAACTTGAAGCTGAACTCCAGTGAGACAGTCTTAAGTTATTTGCCAGAGGAAATTTCAGGACAGTGTAACCTCCAGGATGTGACGTGACCACTGCTTCCTGAGTCCATTCATTTCTTGGTGAGGAAGAAGAGGAGCAAGAAGTAAAAACGTGCAGTTAGCTGAGGAAGACAGGGAGAGAGTGTCAGGGTAAAGCAGGAAGATGGCCCCTGGAAGAGAGACCACGGAGAAAGACAGCTCCATGGCAGCACTCGTCCCTCTCTGCTTCCCGATGGTCCACAGTGCACCCAGCCTCCTCTTGATCTGCTGCCGTCAGCCAGGATAAGAACTCTCCTTGCTTTAGTTGCTTTCGTTAGCTTTGAGAAATGTGACTACTGCCGTTGATGTCAGTGCCGTGGGTTTGAGGTAAACGGAGCCCTGCAGGGAGAGCTGATTGTCTTCAAGCCCAACAGCCTGACTTGAACTAATACTTACATAGTGGAAGGAGGGAACTGATGATTATACAGTTGTCTTCTGGTCTCCATGAACACACACCTACACATACAACTAAATGTTAAAAAAAAATTAAGAAAAAAATTTTTTAAGTTGAAGTACTAGAATAGACCGAAATATGTGATGTGTGACTATCCTTCCCTGCTTAGATCGATGCCAGGGTAGGTAGTTGTGCCCTCTTCTACCAAGCCCTGCAGTAGACAACAAAAGTCAGCTTTGCCCTTGATGGTGCAACCTGCTGAGGATATTCTTGACTTTTTCCATTAAAATATTCATTGGAATACAGTCACTGTGTGTCTGCAGTGGCCAGGTAACAGAGCCTGCAAGGGTGGGCTGTGGCTGTCTCACAAGGGTGGAGTACATGCTTAGCATGTGCAGGGTCATGGGTTCCATGCCCGGTACCTGAAATTGAATTTGATATTCATTCAGGTGACTCAAAAATAATTGAGCAATTGGAAAAGTACACACGACTCATAATTGGGTATCTGGTTACAAAGTCTGCATTGGTGTAAGTGGAAAAGGTTTACTTTTCATTGATATTATTGTACAACCAGTTCATGTACATTGTGGCTCATCTGGGTGACAGACCCTTCAAACAATATTTGTGTGTGTGTATGTGTTTGTGTGTGTGTGTGTGTGTGTGTGTGTGTGTGTGTAAAATTAGGAGCATACATATAGAAGTAGAACAGCGCAACGAACACCCATTCACTTATAACTGAGTTTCACCATTTATCAGATTTTACCAATCTTGTTTTTCTCCATAATTTCCCCCTGGAGTATTTTATAACACCCCAAACATCATGCAGTTTCTCTCAAACACTTGAGTATGTTTGATGATGCTTCATGTACTGAATGCAGTCACTTCATTTCATTACCTTGATTACTTTTGTATTTACAATCCCAAGTGACAAGAAATAGCATTTTGTTTGGCTTTGTTTAAAGAGTAAATTAACAAGTAACGGATGTATTTGTCGAGTGATGGTGGAGAAAGCTCTGTGATGGTCCTGTTGGAGAGAGGGGGATGCAGCCTGAGTCCCCTCTCCTCTGAAGTCGTCCTTCAAGCTCAATGCCTCCCGGGAGCACTCCAGTACAGACGTCTGTTTCTTTATAGATAAACAGTAGGATCAATAAATGTCATCAGCAAATTAATAGTGTGGCCATTTTCTTGTACCTAGAGGTTTGCTTGTAATACATTTTGCATGATTATTTGTGAACAGTTGTGAGAGGCACAAACCTGGCTTTCCCTTGGTCTAGGTTCTGAGGGCCTTTGTAACCTCTGTCTATTCCAGCAATACTCTTCTGAGATTCGAAGATAACCCTCGGCTTAGCTCTGGCCAGGTAGTGTAGGTAGGGCTCATGGCCATATGTGAAGTGTGCTGATGGAGGCCTAGGCTGATGACCTGGGACCATCCCTCGGTGACTGCTGTTGGCATTCTGATATGTGAAAGGTGGTGATAACCAGTCTATCTTCGGTCACTGTGAGTGTTGAGTAAGGTTGTTCATGTGCACCTCTCACAGGGATTGGTATGTAGTAGCTGTCTCAGAAATAAGGCAAGAATTTCTTCCCTCGGTACTCGCTCCTCTGTTTCCCCTTCGTCATGGTATTCTAGGTAAACTAGACTGCAGTCTTTGGCCACAAGTCCCACCAGTGAACGTGAATGTGACCTGTGCTCCTGTGGTGTTTGTGTTACCGCTGCTATCCCCTTAAAAAACATCAACAGTTAGAGACTTGCCATGCAAGTGTGACAACCAAAATTTGTACTCCCAGCATGCACAAATGTCAGTTAGGTGTGGTGGCCTACTTGTGATTCCAGCCTCGGAAGGCTGAGCTGGGGAGTCTCGGAGCAAGCTGACTAGTGAGACTAGCTGTATCAGTGAACTCTGGGTTTGATTGGGACACCCTGCCTCAATGAGTAAGGATAGAAGTGAGATCCAGGATGGTTCCTGGATCGACCTTGGCCCTCCACATACACATGCGTGTACACGTGCACATACAGCGACCACATGCATACAGACATGCACATACAGACACAGAAGTGGGAAAGGAGAGAGAGCCAACAGTTTGGAACCACCACAGGGTGGGTCCACAAGACTAGTCTGAGGTAGCTTTTCCCACCCATGCCTGGAGGGGCATCGGCCGCGGAAGTCTGCATGGCATCCCGAGTTCTACAGTGTGAAAATAGCCTTCTCTGTGACTTTTGCTATTGCTGCTTGAACTTTATCCTGTGCTCCTAAGTTCTAGAGTGGTTTACCTCATTTAGGACGTTTTCTAGAAGCTAAACTGATGAGCCCTCCTGACTCCCTGACTCTAGTTGCTCACAAGTAGTGTGAAGACCATTAACGCACTGATTTGAGAACACTCAGGAAGGCTTTCTTCATCTCGGAACTCAGGAAACTGGGCTTGCTTTTTCAAAGACCTATGTCAGAAGGGGCCTACATTTTCTGTAATTTTTTTGTTTTATAGATGATATGAGTCTCTTAGGTAAAACTGCTAGACTAGTTAAAGTCACGTTTTCCCAAGATCAGTTCCTGTCTTCAGGAGATGGGCCCAGGAGGCCAGGCTGCATGTGTCCCTTTGATCATGGTGTACAGCAGTTAGACTTAGGTGTATTTGCAAGTCACTGCTTTCCCTGGGATACATGGATTTGAACGTGAAAAAAAAAATCACACCACAAAAGACTCTTTGTGTCCAGCTCAGTTCAAGTTCTCTGATTACCACTCACAGAAGCCACTGGGGAAGCCACTGGGTGGGGACAGTTTGATGGTGGCAGAAGCAGAAGAGTTAATCCTTCTGTAAGACATGCCAGCCAAGCATAGTACCTTCTAGTTTGTTCTCTGCTTGCGGCTGTTGTTAAGCCTGGGGTTGTAAAGGATCCCCTTTAAGCCCCTTTCAAGTAGAGGGGCTTTACAGTTTATGTGTATACTGCCTAGGACCATGCTAGGAGAAAGACAGGTTGGAAGGTAATTTTAATAATATTGTGGTTTAGTAAAGACTGATAGATGAAATGTAGTCTACCAAACAGCCTGTAGTAAAACAAACAAGATAGATGGCTTCTGTTTCTGTGGTCCTGGAGTGGGCTGCTTCAGCAGGGTATATGCTTCTTTTGAGATTTAGCAGCTAGGCATGCCTCCTCCTGGGCCATGGCTACCCTAGCACCATCTGGATCTTTACATTTTCTATACATGGAACCTTGGAGGATCACAAACCCAGTTAGAACCCATGGAGACCCCAGGATGCTTAATGTCTGTGATTTGGGGACATTAGGCTGAGGAGTGGGGCCAGGAAACAGCGATGCCTGTACCTGTGATATTAGCAGCGTTGTGGCCCTGGCCCTGCCTGGGATGGGGAGCAGTGAGAGCAGTAGTGTGAGAGTTGGAGCCACTTTTCAGCCACCATCAGCTGATATGTATACGGGGAGTATATTGGTTACTTTCTTATTGCTGTAGCCAAATACCCAACAGGAGATTTTTTTAAAGGTTTTCTTTTTGATTATCTGTATTATGGGGTGTGCAAGCAAGAGCAGGTGCCTATAGAGACTCAAGGTAGTGGGTCCCTGGAGCTGGAGTTAAGGTGGTGGTGAGTTGTTGGCTGTGGGCGCTGGGAACTGAACCTGGGCCCCCACTGCATGAGCTGTATGTGCTCTTAACCACTGAGCCATCTTTTAAGCCCCAGGATTGATTTTAACTCATGGTTTCAACTGGTGTCGGTCTGTCATAGTGGAGAGGGCTGCCGGAGCAGGGCATTTCACATCATAGTGGCAGGAGGAGAGAAGGATACAGGAAAGGGGCAGGGCAAGATACAGCAAGGATTGTGTTAGTAACCTGCTTTTTGGAATAAAAATCGTCATGATGACTTCACCAAGGGATGAATCCGTCCATTAGGGCAGAACTCTCATGTTCTCGTCTGGAAATCCTATCAGATGCTGCTCTAATGTATACTCTGCAATCCCATTAGTTCAGTTAAGCGGACAAGGTTACCCAGCACAGGGCACTAACAGCTTATTCATAGCATTTTAAAACTTCATTAACGTTTGGGTTGGGTTGTCGCTTCCTTTCTGTTGCTGTGGTAGAACACCCTGGCCACAAGCAACTGAAAGAGTTTCTTTGGCTTACACTTCCTGGTCATAATCCAGCATTGGAAGTCAGGACAGGAACTCAAGGCAGAAGCCTGGAGCAGGAACCATGAAGGAACACTGCTCGCACTGGCTTGCTCTCTGGGTCATGCTCATCTGGCTTCCATATACAGCTCAGACTCACCCTCCCACAGAGTGCTGGGCCCTTCCACACCGATCAAGAAAGGTCCTCACGGACATGCCCATGGGCCAGTCGGAGCTGGGAAATCCTCAGTTGAGCCTCCTCACATGACTGTAGGCTATGTCAGAAAGACAGCTAAAGCTAATTAGGACAGGTGATAAGCAAGGCTGTGGGGCCATCTGTTTCCTCTCCTGGCCTTTAACCACTCTGCTCTTGTGCCTGCAAACCAGGGCTCCTTTGAGTTCCACAACAGAGGTTTCTGGGATATTTATGTGACACACCTTTTAGAACCGTGTGGGTGTCCGGTTGAACTTGCATTTGTGGAACTTTGAAAACTAGTTACTGTGATGGTAGGAAGCAGCACCGGGAAGGAAGTGAGGTGCCTGGAGGCACTGGAGGGGGAAGGGCAGAGGGAGGGGGAGCCACGCCTGTGCAAGAGAGAATGAAGTTAGCTGTAGTTGACATTTGCTTTCTTCGCATTTTAGCAATGTCCAGCAATAACAGTCTTCTGGACTTTCAGTTGAAAGTACTTTTGGAAGGTGATTGCACAAGGCAGAAATTTTAAAGGTAGAGTATTTATGTTAGATGCAGACCTCCCTCACAGCCTCACTGAGATTCCATCAGGTCTCAGGTATGTTTCCCAGACCTGCAGGCTAGTCTTTACCTGGCTGTAGTCTGTTGCTGTCATCTACCCAAAGTGGACCATTGGACTCTACCTTGTAATGATGGGTTATAGTGGTGTCTTAGCTCTGGGGTCATTTGGAAGCCAGCACCGAATTTTTATAAATACTCTTGATATTATAACGTAGCAAGAAACTGCTTTTCTTCTTCTTTAAGGGTATTGACTCTCATTTTTTGTTTGCTTTTTTGTTTTTGAGACCAAGTCTCATGTAGCCCAGGCTATCCCAGAGATGCAATATATAGTTGAGGATGGCTTTGAACTTCTCTTCCTGCCTGCACCTCCGAGGTGTGGAGAATACAGATGTGTACCCCCACATCTACTTTATTCAGTCTGGCAATTGAACCCAGGGCTTCCTTCCTGTTAGACACCCCACCCACTGAGATACGTCCCTGGCCCTCCACATATATTTAATATTTATTGCAGCTGTACATCATATAGACTTTCTATCTTCTCCAGTGTTGAGATTTAATGAAATTAGCAACTGCCCCCTTTCTTTCTGAGATGGGTCTCTTTTTTTGTTTTTGTTTTTGTTTTGTTGTTGTTGTTTTGTTTTTTGTTTTTTTGAGACAGGGTTTCTCTGTGTAACAGCCCTGGCTGTCCTAGAACTACCTCTGTAGACCAGGCTGGCCTCAAACTCACAGCGATCCGCCCTTCTCTGCCTCGGAATGCTGAGTTCAGAGGCTTGTGCCACCACTGCCTGGCTCTGAGGTGGGTCCTGCTTGCTGCCTCTGCCAGTCTCACGCTTGGCTCCAGTGACCTCCTTCCTCAGCATCCTTGTGCCGGAGCTGCAGGCACTGAACACCATGTCTGGCTGCAGCCGACCGTTTTGTTTGTTTAACTGCCAGGAGCCCAGAGAGGAAGAGCATGGTGCTCCTAACAGTCTTGGTTTGTGCCAGGGGCTAGCATTGTTACCACCACCATATTCATACCATCTGTGCAAGAAGAAGTAGTGCACGCACAAACCTAGATTTCCCTCCCGGAGCTTGCCAAAATGATGTCACCAACCCCCTTAGTGAGACAGGGTTAGACAGAGCAAAGAGACCACAGCCGGACTTTGCAAAGCTCCCAGCATTGCCACCCATGCCAGTGGATTGTTGACTTTGCTTGTGGTCTTAGGAATCCTGAAGTAGCTGCTGTCCCTAACCTGGGCCCTCCACGCCACACTGTGAGTTTGTAAGCCGGTAGTGCTGCCCAGGGGCCTTTGTCTGTGGTAGTTACTAAACTAGTATGTCTCATCAGTTAATACACAAAAGGCCAGTGAAGTAAGTGGTTGCTTCTGACAGAATGCAACACCATATCGCTGACGAATTAAAATCTTAAAGGCTTTTGAAGCCGAACCCTGTTTGAATCTTTCTTTTGTGGTCTGGTTCTGTTCTCTGACCAAGGGAGGGGGGCAGGCATTGTTGAGCTGCCCAGGTAAAAGGGCAGTGCACTCTGGTTCTTGAGGTGGGTACTTCATGTGGGTTCTTTCCCAGGGAGCTTTCTCTAATATCCAAGCTGTAGGAGCTGCAGCTGTGGTGTGTGAGTGAGTGAGTGAGTGAGTGAGTGAGTGTGTGTGTGTGTGTGTGTGTGTGTGTGTGTGTGTACGCCCCCATGGGACCCCACACAAGCATGCCTGTTGGGGGGTGTATGCATGTTTGTGTGTAGGTAGATATACTTGTGTGGATGTGGTCTTGGAAGGTCAGAGGAGGGAATTAGATGTCCTGCTCTAATGTTTCTGGCCTTACCCTGGAGTGTCTCTGAAACTGGAGCTAGGCTGGCAGCCAGCAAGACCCAGGATGCTGCTGTTTCCAACCTCCACAGTGCTGGGGTTACAGGCATGCATGGCCACACCGTTTCCCACTTATTTTGTTTGTTTAAGTGTTTTGCCTGCCTGTCTTATCTGTGCACCGCCTACACACACACACACACACACACACACACACACACACACACACACCCCATGAAGGCCAAAAGAGGGCCTCAGATCCCCTGGGACTGGAGTTAGATATGGCTATGAGCTACCATGTGAGTGCTGGAAAAGGAACTTTGGTCTTCTGGAGGAACAGCCAATGCTCTTCATCTTAACACACCCCAGTTTTTTAATGTGGGTGCTAGGGATTTGAACTCTGGTCCTCATACATACTTGTGCAGCAAGTGTTCTTACCAATTGAGCCATCTCTCTAACTCCTCAGCCTCTTTCTTTCTCTGTAGTGAAGAGGTCTGCAAGCGAGGTTTTACAGTGATTGTGGACATGCGTGGCTCCAAGTGGGACTCTATCAAGCCGCTGCTGAAGATCTTGCAGGAATCCTTCCCTTGCTGTATCCACATCGCTCTGATAATCAAGCCTGACAACTTCTGGCAGAAACAGAGGACGAATTTTGGCAGTTCTAAATTCGAATTTGAGGTAACATTCTCTGGGTAGCCAGATCTTAAACTCAAAGGCATGGTTAATAAGCTGATATATCCTCACCATGATGGGCTGATGACAGGTCTTTACAGCTGTGACTTATTGAGCAGGACCTAAATGTCTTATATACATGTACTAAGTAGAATTAATTATTGCATTAAGTCAAAGACTTCGATCCTTATCCCAGTGTGGGAGCTTTTGACACAGGGGCTCATATGTCCGTTCTCTGGGATTAGGGTGTGGGGCCTCTAGAAGAGGTCTGTTCCTTGCACCTCACTTGAACAGCCCCCCTGTCAGCACAGGGCTGTGTGGCTGAAGATGTGTGGTGGTCGCTTCATCCTGGAGATGAGGGACCGGCAGAGGGATTGGGTTTATCCCTTCATTGATAGTGGGGAGAATCACTGGCCACTTTACATGTGGAGTCTTTCGTTTGTCCAAGTGGAGGTCGTCTTTTTGGAATTGTACAGTTCTGCATTCAGCTAGGCCTGGGCGATGGCTGTCAGGTGGTTATAAAAAGTAAACCAAAGCCTGCTGATTTACTTTCTTTCCCGCTGCGAGCCTTCCCTCCTTAGGCCGCTGCAGTGCTGACAAGGCTTTTGATGTGGTCAGTGTAATGTGATGATTACAGGAGGAGAGTATTCCAGACGGCTTGAAGCTTGGCTTGGGTTCTCTTCTGTAACAGGACTGGAATAGTTTCTTGTAATAACTTATAACCGTTCCTGGTGGAAGAGCTTGCTGTTTCTGCCATGTCTGCCCGAGTATTAGGTTTCAGTGTACAAGAATCGTGTTTTAAGGTAAATAATGTTACATAGTGAAGAGGTGTCAGTTGCTGCACTTTGTAAAGTATCTCCTTGTGTGTACTACTTGATTTTAAAATGTCTTTCCATTGTGCTGACTTTCCTATCTGGAACTGGAATTTGATTTTAATTTAAACTTGAAACTACTTTGAAGTGGTTTAAGTGAAGTATAAAGTACACTATTATCCTCATTTATAGCAAGTAGTAATTTTGAAAGACAATTTATTAGGTCTTAGATATTTGCTTAGTGGAAAATTCAAAGTGTGGTGTATTTTAACTATACATGTTCTAAGTAAAAAGTAGTAGTTTGCACTCATAGAAGGGTTTACTAACCTCAGTTACTAGTCTCTTACTCTGGGCTCTTGAAGGGGCCTGCCTGTTTTCTTCCTGACCTGGTCGTCTCTGCATGGTTACCAGCCTCTCTGTGTGGCTGCCTGCATGGAGGTTACTGATGGTCCGGCAGATGATAGACATAAGCCTCCAGTACCACTGCAGGCTAAAGGCCGCTCAGGCTTGACCTGCTCTCTCCAGTCTGGCTGCCTTGTGCTGTTTCTTATACCAGCCAGCACAGAGGTGTCAGTTCTAGGTTTCTGGCTGGTGACGGGTGGGTTAGCCAGACTGTTTCTCCTTCAGTTCTAGGCCAGCTCCTTCTCCTTTGCATCGTATCACCTCAAGCTCATGTTTTTCTTGAGGCATCTTGTCAGTATCGGTCTGCGTCCCCTTCCGATACATCAGGTGAAGTCGAGAGTTCTTGACTAGACTGTAGTAAATGCAGGTTTCATTGGTGTTAAACTGGGATGCAGGGCAGACTATGGACAGCATTTGGACTGCACAGGACTGACTGTAGCAGGCTCTCACAGGGAAGGCATTATTCTCCGTGTCTTTACTCTGTGAAATCACTTTCACCAGCTCTCTTGTGAAGCCTGAGGTCTTACTGAGCTTAAGATTTAGTTGCTCTTCTCATTCTTAAGTGGAATCTAGTTCATTTGGGGCTTGTGAAATTCACAATTCTGTGCTGCTAGGCATTCCCACTGGAGTGTCACTTTCATAGAGTTTTCCATCGTGCTGATGGTGCCCCTCACCCTGTATTTGTTCTGGGGAGGCAGAACCAGACATAGGCTGGGTTTTCCATGAGCAGGTTGCTTTTTAACTTTGAAAACCTGTGTGTGACCACTGTAAGTTACAGGATGATATGACCACATAAAATTGGTTCAGCTTCTCATACATAATTTTTTTTCCCTTAAGACAAATATGGTCTCTTTAGAAGGCCTTACCAAAGTAGTTGATCCTTCCCAGCTAACTCCCGAGTTCGATGGCTGCCTGGAATACAACCACGAAGAATGGATTGAAATCAGAGTAGCTTTCGAGGACTACATTAGCAATGCAGCCCATATGCTGTCCCGGCTAGAGGAACTTCAGGATATCCTTGCAAAGAAGGAGTTGCCTCAGGACCTAGAGGGGGCTCGGAACATGATCGAGGAGCACTCGCAGCTGAAGAAGAAGGTGATTAAGGCTCCCATAGAGGACCTGGACTTAGAAGGGCAGAAGCTGCTTCAGCGGATTCAGAGCAGTGACAGTTTTCCCAAAAAGAACTCGGGCTCAGGCAATGCGGACCTGCAGAACCTCTTGCCCAAGGTGTCCACCATGCTGGACAGGCTGCACTCCACCCGGCAGCATCTGCATCAGATGTGGCATGTGCGGAAGCTGAAGCTGGACCAGTGCTTCCAGCTGCGGCTGTTTGAACAGGATGCCGAGAAGGTAAAAGCCGGGAGGGGCATGCCAGCCTGACAGAGGGGAGCTGCTGGGTCACGGGGTCTCCCAGCTAAGACTGATGTGGTAACATGAGGAAACAGAGGAGGAGGAGGAAAGGAACAGGTCTGTAGTTGCAGTGTTCATCCCACAGCAAAGGCCATTTGGAGGCCATCCTTAAGTCCAGTTTTATTCACGGTGAAATACAGTGCTTTTTTAAAAAGTCTGAGCGGAAACTGTCGATGGTTTGATGAGGAGTGCCTGAAAGGCAGGCAAGAATGATTATTTTTTTTTTAAAGGACACATTGCATGATTGTGTTCTTAAAAGCAGTGATTATGTATAGATTTTCTGATAGCTGCCCTCTTCTCCAACAAAGCCAGCAAACCCTATTCAGACCTATACCGTGTCCTTTATAACAAAAGGTGAGTGATGCCATTAAAGATGAGTTACTAGGTGATGCGGGCAATAATGTTCGACGTTCTCATGTTTCATTCTTGTGTGCTAGAGACCCCAACTGGTCACAGTGAATGCTGGTTCATTACACGAGAATGTGTTCTTTGCAATGTGAAAGAAATGGACACTTGCAAACAGGAGTGGTTTGCAAGCCATGGACATCGGTGAAGCAATCACTCTTAAGTTGGGGTCATTGAGTTTTGTTCTCCACGGGCTGGTAAACATACTGTAAAGTAAAAAGTAGAAGTTTTTGACCCAGGATGCTGAAAGGACTTTTAGATACTGGGTGACAGTCGGTATCCCTGGCTTACATGACACCTAGTCTTAAAACTCTCAAGTCCTTGGAAATATTTTGGTTAATGTTGTCAGGTTTCCGTGTCTGTCTTGCATGAGAGAGTGTACTGTTTCAGCTGTTAGTAATCTGCACAGATCCGAATGCAGAGAAACCCCAACACCCTGGTTCCAGCCTGTGTCTTCAGGGAGAGCAGCATGACACACGGGCTGATTTCTAGAAGAAGGGGCCTGAGCACAGAAGACAGGAGTTTCTGTTAGGTTGAGGGAGCCGGCCGAGTTCCTCCCCATGAGACAAGACTTTCTTGGGGGATCTGCTGCCTAAGAAGCTCTCGCTTGTTCTCAGAGGCTAAACCCCTGCAAGCTCAGGGAGATCTCAGAGAAGCAAGTCCCCGCCGTCGTCATCGTGTCCCCTCCCCCCCAACACACACACTCCCGCAGCCCTTTCTCTTTCTGCAGTGACTCTAAGTTGTCTTTTCTCTTCTGGTAGATGTTTGACTGGATCACACACAATAAAGGCCTGTTTCTAAACAGCTACACGGAGATTGGGACCAGCCACCCTCATGCAATGGAGCTTCAGACGCAGCACAATCATTTTGCTATGAACTGTATGGTAAGCCGTTGTCAGAACCTGTGGAAAATGGGAGCCAGTTAGTGGCTGGAGGACTCACACCTCACCCAGGCTGTGTGGGGCCTTTAGAGTGACAGTGGATGTAGAGGTGATAATTGACACTTTTATGGACAATCTGTTTGACCTCTTTGACCCTGAGTTGCCTAATCTATGAAGTGAGTACATTGTCTTTCTTTGATATATTGTGTTATTTACTCTGTATATATAAAACACTTTGGCATGGCTTTCAAGATGTAGTTAGTGCCCAGGAAATCATAATGAACACCTTTAATGTTACCTAATTAAAGTAGGTAAGGAACTCCGAAAAGTATGGGTGATGTCTCTTCCCTCCTTCCCACCTCATTTCCTATCTTTCTTTAGATGTAAGCATTTTTCTTATTTTCTACAGTACATTTGTGTTACTTTTCTCAATTAAACTTCAGTTAGGATATGATTACTGTATTGTGCTGTGGACAGCAGTTTGGGAGCTTTCTGGACCTTTCCTGTCCCTCATTCTGACACCTCCACGCCTCATCAGCCATCATGCATGCCAGACGAGGCCCACTAGCTTTTAGTCCTTTCTCCTACTGCCTGTAGTGTTTTGAGGAACCTTAAAGAATGAAAGACTAAATACAAGTACATAAGTAGTCAGTCTCTAAGGAACCCTATTAGGGAATACCAAGAATGACGCTCAGGCAAGCACAACATAGAAGCTTGAGGAGAAAGTCAAGGCATGAGTACTTGTAGTAGGGATGGCACATGGCCAGACGGTACAGGCTCTGTGGGCCTGTGTGGATCACCATGCCCTGGTTGTGCTGAAAAATGATGGAGTCATGGGAAATGGGAAACACAAAGACTGGTATAGTCTGCTCAGGAAATGAAAATGATGAAGGACTATGTAATTGAGTCTGTGGATGATCTCCACCCATGGTCTCCCAGGAGGACCACTTCAGTGGACAGGAAAATGGTGACTATGGAATCGAGTCTGTGGATGATCTCCGTCTGTGGTCCCCCAGGAGGACCATCTCAGTGGCCTGCTCTTCTCTCATTCTAACATTTATAACCAAAAGCCTCGGCATGTACTCTCCTGACAGACATCTTAAGGATTCAGAGAAAACAGCATCAGCAAATCTGTGTGGGACCTTCCCCCACTTTTTCCAGGGTACTCTTGAGGAGAGAGGGATAAGAAAATGTTAGGTAGAATGATAGAAGAGAGACAGAAACACAGGATAGCTTTGGGAGGACCTGGGTCAATACCCAACAGCCCAGAACTTTATTCAAAAGGACCTTTTATAACAATGCCCAGGGGTGAGGCAAAAGACCTCCCCCTTGCTAGATACAGTCAAGTGCAGACCCTTCCAAACACCTGGTAACCACGCCCCTGGTCAAACCATCCCCTTATGCAGCCCTGCTGGGTAAAGCAAGCCCAGATTCTCGGACCCTGAGTAATTTGGGCCACCACACAAATCCAGCCATTTTAGGAGATAAAGGAGAGAGATAAGGGACAGGAGGAGGAATGTAGATGGAAATGGAAGGTGTCACTTCTGAGTCTCTCCCCATGGAGACAGAGTATGTGAGACCCACAGCCAGAGCAGAGAAGATACAGGCCTCAGTTTCCCCATGTGACAGAGGATCTGAT
>CABHPP010140668.1:0-19512 GCA_902168425.1 Peromyscus attwateri | reverse complement strand
GGCCTCAGTTTCCCCATGTGACAGAGGATCTGATACCCACAGCCAGAGCAGAGAAGATACAGGGCTCAGTTTCAGCACTTTCAGCCCACGCTTGCTTGGCTCTTATTTCTGATGCTGATAATTCTAAGGCAGGAAGTGTGTGAGAATCAGGGTTGCCTCAAGGGAACCAGGAAGCAGACAAATGGAAGGGAGCAGGGGTCCCAATAGACCCTGCAGAGGCACAGCTACTTCCTGTAGCTAGACCCATCTCCTGATAGTGCCATCAGCTGGGGCCAAAGCTTAGCAAATGCTCAATGTGTGAGTCTTCGGGAGACACCCCAAATCCCTAGCACCTTGCTTTTCATTTAAAGGAAGCTAGGTAAGCATTAATATACCCACACAAGGCAGGAAGCATATTCTCACCTGCCGTCACAGCCTCCGAAGTACCCTCTGCCTCTGCTGCTGCTTCGGACCTGCAAGGTCTGTGAGCCTCTGTGAAGGAATGTGGGGTGGACTTGTCTGGCCTCTCAACCCCGTGTGGAAGGAACTCCACCAGGTTCTGGTTGGGTTGAAAGATCAACAGAAGAGGGTGCAGGGAAAGACCAAAGGAGAGAGTGCTGTAGGTTAGGGCTAGGACTCAGGTGACCTCTGGCAGGGAGAAGGCTGCTGCGCCACAGGATTTGCTGGTGGTGTGGCTCAAGGGGTGGGGAGACAGAGAAGGTCCCCAAAGAAGGGATTGGACAGACTAAATTAAGAGTGAATAGCAGAAGCCAGACCAGAGCATGACAAGTTCACAGAAATAAAAATACATGAATAATCTGGAATTTGTTGATTGTGGGCCTCCACTTCCATGTCGCCCCCCCCCCCATCCTTGATTGTGATGATAAACTGAAAACAGAGTGGAATTTAGAAAGACACAACCATGTAAGATCATGCAAAAAGGAAAAAGTAGGTTTGGGTTCGTTTTTAAAGTCCCGTATGCTGATTGCTTTCTGTCAACTGATAGACTCAAGCTCAACAGAGCAGAAGAGCGTTACTTAATCTCAGCACAGCATCATTCCTCCTATACCTTGATTCACACTCCTGGGAGAAAGTGGGCCCATTTGAGGGAGGTTTTCTGTTGGCACAAAAGATGGCTTGGGTTTGTACAGAAAGGAGAGCTTGTCCTCACACAAACAGCCTTTGGTTGCTCAGTATCTATTTGTCAGTCCCTGGGTTCTAGTCCGGTTCCTTCAGTTCTCTGGGATTATTTGTGAGCGGCCCTGCCATCTGGATCCTTGCCAGGGTTGGAAGCCAAGGAGTGAGTAATCGTCTGTTTGTGTGGACCCCCTTGTGCGTTTGGTTGCTTTGTGCCTAACAATTATGCCTTTCAGTGAGTTGATTGTAATATTACAGTTTTAAAAACAGAATTTGGAATCCAACTCAGGGTGTATGGAAATCCAGAGAGTAAGATACTTGACGTAGGATGCCAGTGATTCTGCTTTTAGAACTAGGGAACTGTTAGTAGGCTGACCACAAAGGCTCTCTGGGCTTCTTAGGAAGGAGTCTCCTGTCTGCATCCTTCAGTGAACCTCTTCCTCTGCCTCCTCTGCAGAACGTGTATGTAAATATAAACCGCATAATGTCAGTGGCCAATCGTTTGGTGGAGTCAGGCCACTACGCCTCTCAGCAGATTAAGCAGATTGCAAATCAGTTGGAACAGGAGTGGAAGGCATTTGCAGCAGCCTTGGACGAGCGCAGCACCTTGTTGGACATGTCCTCCATCTTTCACCAGAAGGCTGAAAAGGTCAGTACCTGTAAACCCCAGCCCACAAGGCAAGAGCCGGAAGATGTCTCCCTCTCGTCGTCTTGTGTAACTGATTCTTAGGGGTCTTCATACAAGGTTTACTGTGAGCTCTGCCGTCTCTCAGCCTCAAGGTGAAATCCGTGCTGTCTGGCTGTCACGGTGCACACTTAGGTAGTTGCACATTTCAGCTCTTTACGTTTGTTTGCTTGCGTATTCATTTTGCATCTGAGACAGGGGTTCTGTGTATAGTTCAGGCTGGCCTGGATATCACACAGCCTGCTTCACACTGGCAAGACCCCGCTCCCATACCGCCAATGCTGGGATGACGGGGTGTCCACCATGCCCGACTTTGTTTTTGTTTTTCAGGGTGGTGGTGTTTTTTCGCTTTCCCTTTGTAAAATAACAAAAGTCCCCACAAACTTTCTTGGGAGGATTGTTTCAGAGCATGAAAACAGCCACTGTCCCCGTGCCCTGTGTGTGTCTGGTGTATGATAACACAAGTTGTGTATCTCTGACCTGAAGTATGTGGGAAAGGGGTCAGGGTTCAGGGTTCTGCTAAAGACTGTATGGTTAAACACCCTTACTTGGAAAACCCCAAATGCTCTGAAATCCTTGTTTTCAAAGGTTGTTTTTGTGTAGCTCAGAAGTTTCTGATTTCAGATTTTCTCACTAACAGTGTTTCTCCTGTAATAGTGAGCAGTAGCTGCTGTTCTCACCCCATCCTCTCTCCTACCCCCCCATCCTTATCCCCCCTTATTCTCTGCATCGGAATGCTGCAGGCTGTAGAATGCCTCTCACGAGCTTCTCCATCAGGGTGCTCTGGAGGGGCTCCCAGTTCTTGGTAGCCCAGCCAGCTGTACATCTCTGCAGCTGGCTGAGCCTTCCACGATGGTTCTAAGAGGTACACCTGGCTTCAAGCCTAGTCTCTTGATTGGCAGTGTCCCATCTTGGCAGAGGTGGCAGTGGCGTCCTTGTGTTTCTTGTCAGGGAAAGAGTATTTCAAGGAGGCCCTCCACACCAGCGCCCTGCCCATTCACTTTCTTTGTCCAGGATTGGTAAGCTTACTGGTGCCCTGCTGCAAAGATGTCGAAAGACTAGGTCCAGCCTTTTAGCCTTCTGCAGCCACGGGGAGGCTGCACCAGCCAGGGCTGAGTGGGAATGGCTTTTGGGCCGGCAGTTTGCGGCCATTACTAAGGGTTGTAGATCCTGACTTCACATTGGCTTCACGGGCTGAGGTGCTGTTTGACAGAGTCTTGTTTAAGAGAGGGTTTACAGATCCAGTGCCTCACACCTCAGCTCAGGCATACGTGTCTGAATAGACCCTGGGAAGGCAGCAAAAAGTGAGAGATTGCTTTGTGACTCTGATGTTATTTCAGGGAGTGTGCTGTCGATGAAACAACTTTGCAAAGGTCCCTGACGTGCTGTGTAGGGACCTTTCGCTGTGAAGATTGTCAGGGCAGAGGTGTGTGGTGACTTATTTAAAAGGAAGATGCAATGTTGGTGTAGCTTTCTCTCTTTTGAAGGGAGAAGACTGCTTTTGTAAGGATTTGCATGCTGGTTCTGAGAAGGACAAAGTTTCTTTTCGTCTCAAAGCAGTCTCTGTGGATGAGAGAAGCTGTCAATAAAACTAAGCAGAGGCCCTGGCTTGCCCAGGGTTTCAGCAAGGCAGTCTTGTGTTGCACAAGATAGTAATTAGCAATGATCTCAACCCTAGAAACCTTTAAAGTGTGAAGCAAGGAAAGAAGCTAGTGGAATATAAACAGGAAAAAAAATCTTAATGGCATCACATGAAAGCGATGAGTGAGGCCTTCAGATTTCACTGTTGGATGTCTTACTAACTGAGCACTTAACCGTTTGTATGACCAAGGATAAACAAACCCACACATGGAACGTGGTTTAAAGCAGCAGGCTTCTTCTTCAGCATGAACTAGCATGCTCTCCATGACCCTGTGGCTACCTCTGCTCCTTAGGGTGCAGAGCAGATGCACTTGAACACCTGACATCATTGCTGAAGAAAGGCAGATGTATGTCTTACCTGCCTCATCTTGAATAGCCGTGCTGTGTGGCTGTAGCACCTCACTAAGCCAAGAGGTGATGAATTGCTGTTGGGGATGGGAGGCTCCAGAAGCGTACAGAGACAATAGGAACACTAGGAACTGTACCAAGCTTTTTCTTTTAGGCCACTACCCAGCTCCCAAATCATGACATGGAGACTTATTAGTTCTGAATGCTCGGCCTAGCTTAAGCTCATTTCTGGCTAGCTCCTTTAACTTTTAACCTGTTTTGTTTATCTACCTTTTGCCTCGGGGCTTTTTACCTTTTCTTCCTTTCTTGCCGTCTCTACGTCTGGCTGGCTGACGGCTGCCTGGCTTCTCGTCCCGGGCCTGTCTCTTGTTCTCTCTCCCTCTTATCTTCTTCTTTCTCCTCTGGAGCCCAGATTTCTCCTCCTAAACGAGAGGATTTATTCTCTCTGCCCACCAGCCTCACCTGTCCCTCTTCCGCCTAGCTGTTGGCCGTTCAGCTTGTTATTAGACCAGTCAGGTGTCTTAGGCAGGCAAGGCGAAGCAAATGCAACACTTCTTTACATAACTAAACAAATGCAGCACAAACAAATGTAACACATCTTTGCACAGTTAAAATCATATTCCACAACAAGGAGCAGAGCGCCTGGCTTGTGGTCATGGGAGACAGCCTAGAGTCTGTGTGGAGTTGCTGCTCTGACTTACTTAAAAATAATCTAGAAATATGCACGCTATGGGGACATCTCTTCACCCATGTTCTACTAATAAACATTTCAGACTTGCAGCAAAGTAGAAAGAGCCCGAGGTATTCTTGTTTGGGTGAAATGAATGACTGTAATTTATAAATTTGAAGGTAAATAAACTAGAAGACTGTGTTACTGGAGGGAAATTCATGGGATCCTGTCTGGGCTTCACAGTGCTCCAGGTCTCTGCACGTAAGGTGGCCAGAGAGGAGGCACAGCGAGCTTAGGAAGGGCTGGAGAAGAACGGGCACCGCCTGTGTTCTGGGCCTTGGTGAGTCCTGTGCCCAGACACCCGGCATGTGCAGGAGGAGCAGAGGGGACTTCTGCAAGTGTTTGCTCATGTTCTTCCCCTTACCAAACAGCAGAAACAGCCAAGGAGTTCTTACAGCACGGGGAAAACTGCAACGAATAAGGCCAAGTAGGGTAGGTGGGCTCTGCAGGTGGGCTCTACAGGTGGGCTCTGCAGGTGGGCTCTGAAGTGCTTCAGCTGTCTCATAGCACATCCAGAGAGGACCAGAAAAGTGGACACCATGAGTTAGGTTTTCATTTCAATTCCCTCTTTGACTCCCATCCAGAATTTTCACGAGGAACTTAAATCTGATTAGGTGACACAGTGCTCAATTGCGTGGCCCACTAACTGCCTTGCTGATGGAAGCCGGTTTCTCTGTGAGGGTTATGTGCCTCAGTGAATGCTTAGCACCCCACCTTTGTCCCCATGAGCTCTTGCATTGGTGTTTACCAGTGACTCTGTAAGTCATCGAGAATCATGCATCACAGGTGTTCTATTTTCCAAAGATGTCACCATCATTCTGTCATCCCGGGTCTTCACGGATGGTCAGTGGCAATTTGTAGTAGACAGGAAGATGCGCCTCCAGTGTTAGTGACTTTATGGTAGATACCGTCTAGGGTCCTACCTTTACTTAGCTGGGTCATGTGGCATGTCCTCCGACCCTTTGTTTTAGGAAGATTTCATAGCAAGTATTTTTGGAATTATATTTTTAAACAACAAATTAAAATGACTTGGTTTTTACTGTATTTTAAAATCTCTGAGTTTTAGTGTTAAGAATAGCGCTCGTGTCCCATGGCTAGCTTGTCACCACATGTGGCTTTTGAAGCCACTTAAGGTTAAATAAAATGAAGTAATAGAGTCATAATGAAAATAAGCATGAATTAAAGGAAAACTGAACTGTTCACTGTGTCCGTGTTGCCATGCACATGTGGCCGGCAACTGTGTGGCTAGACCACAGCCACGTGCTTCCTCGGCTTCGGCACCGTTAGTGCTGAGCCAGCACGTGTAGAGTGAGCTAGAACAGGATTGCCTCGTCTCATCTACCACTTGAATGGCTTTCTGTGCTTTAACAGTCAAAAATCAATTAACTACCAGTGGTTTTGTAGTTTTTGGATGTTTGCACAGCTCTTAACAAAATGAAATTTAGGCCAAAGATCATTTTGTCCTTCACTCAGCCTGGTGGAATCAATGGGGCCAGAGACATAACTGTCCAGACAGTTGGCAGAGCAGGGTTTGCCCAACTCCTAAGCCTGGGCTTGCATGGAGGTCAGTGACTTGAGTCAGTCCTCATCAGAATAGCTGCTCTGCACTTACATTAATAATCATATAAAACTACACTTTCCATTAACATATAAAAAGGCAACATTCACTTAAAATGACGTGTGTTTTTATTAGGCTGGGGGATGGCTCAGTGGGTAAAGCACTTGCCATGTAAGAATGAGGACCTGAGTTCAATCCCCAGCATTCGTATAAAGCCGGATGCATTAGTGCATATCTGTAATCCCACAACTCCTGTGGTGAGAGCAGAGGTGCAGATGGGGTGGGGGGTCCTCAGCAGCCTGCAGGCTAGCCAGCCCGATGGATGCAAGGGTGAACAACAGGAGCCCCGGAGAGCAAGGACCAGTGCCTGCACTGTGGTGTAAGGTAAAGTGCTAAACCGTCTTATTCATAAAAACCCGAAGCCAGATATTGGGGTAAAAACTGAGAGATCAGGGAGGCAGAAAGAAGCCAGTCACGTTCTTACTGCTAGAAATCCTCAGCCAAAGAGAGGGCTACTTCCTGCATACTCCCGTCTGTATCCTTTCTGTCTCTGCCATCTCACTTCCTCTCTCTGCCCAGCTACATCACTTCCTCTTTCTGCCCAGCTCTATCACTCCTGTCTGTCTGTACAGACCTCCAGACCTCTATGGTTAACTAGCACTGAGAATTAAAGGCATGTGCCACCATACCTGGCTCTGTTCCCAGTGTGACCTTAAACTCACAGACATCTGGATGAATCTCTGCATTCCAAATGCTAGGATTAAAGGCGTGTGCTACCATTGCCTGACTTCCAAGTTTAATATGGTGGCTGGCTTTTTCCTCAGATCTCCATGCAAGCTTCATTTATTAGAGCACAAATAAAATATCACAACACTGTGGCACTTGCAGTCACACACCTGAACGAACAGACACACCTGAATACACACACACACACACACACACACACACACACACACCTGAACAAACACACACACACAAATGTATAAAACAAAGGACAATGATTTACACACGATTGTCCTCTTATGGAATATACATTTGGATGATTTAGGCAGGGGTCTGAGTTAAATAATTAAAAAGATAGACTACCACTTAAGTATCCCTTTGGAAGCAGACAAAGAATATGCAATATTCCCATATTAACTTTATTTTAGTTTTTAAGTAAACCTTTTTTGCAAATGCTTTTCTTCAGAGTCAAGCCTTAATTCTTGGTTTGTGGTAATAGCAATATTCTCATGGAGTGGGAAGGATTTAGGGTAAAAGCCATGTCTGGAAACAGTAGCATATTAAGAAGTAGGCTGGTGCTATGCACAGTGATCACTGGCATGTTTGGTTCATGTCAAACTTGCTAAACTGTTTTCTCCAGGTGTCTGTAGTGGAGCCTCTGAGCTAGATTCCTGGTCCATGCGTGGAAGGGCTCACATGCCCTGTGATTTCCATGGCCAGAGGAGAGAAAAGTATTCTGTTATTGTAGAATTCAGTTATTATTTAGAAAGGAAAGCAAAGTGAGATGAGACAGAGAGAGGAACTCTGAGGTTTGTGTTCATCTCATTGTCAACCCTTGATGTTTCTCAGGAAGAGAAATCCCTCTGAGTAATAGCCAGATAGTTCACAGTCTAGGACATTTCAGTCCCTCTCTGTCTCCTCCACCGCCTGTGCTAGGCAGAGTTGTTAGGAGGTGGGGAAGGGGATATTGAGGGAGGGGTGGTTCAGAAATAAATTGCCTGGAGGACCCTGGCTCCAAGGTACACACTTAGAGTAAATTAGTCTGCTAAGGAATTATTCAGGCCTCATTCTGAAGCTGTCAGTCATTTCTCCCTCACTCATTACACTCAGCTTTGCAGAGTATCTGACGTAAACTCCTTTTCATCTTCTGTTCAGGATTACTAAAAAAAAAAAAAGAAAAAAAGAAAAAAAGACAAAGACATCTTGGGTTGGCTCAAGTAAGAGAGCTCTCAGCAGTTAAGAACACTGGCTGCTCTTCCAGAGGCCCAGGGTTCAATTCCCAGCACCCACATGACCGCTCATAACTGTCTACTCCAGTTCCAGAGGATCTGGCACCTATAACGGCAATAAGCGAGGCAATTCCACGTAATTTATCTGGTAATTAAAAGAGGCTTATTTCAGGGGTAACTTACAGCTACTAAGGGGTCAGCTACAGGATCTGAGAGAGATGAGGTGCAGTCCAGCATAGTTCTCTGGAGAACTCTGACTTGGTCTGTAATCTAGCCTACAGGTCCACGAAGAGCCAAGAGAGCAAGCATGTTCACATAAGGGGTCTTGTCTAGGCCATGCCCCAGGGGCAGGTCATAAGCAGTTACTTGCTGCCACACTAGGGGCAGTGTTTCAGGGTCAAAGCTGGAACAGCTACCCACTGCACCTCCCCCTTTTTGTCTAAATAAGAAAATTCTAACCTAATACAAAACTATATACAATAGGAATGATTATCAAATATTGTCCAGGAGGAATAAGGGATAATGACCTAGACAAGATGGAACTACAACCAAAGCACATAATAAATAAATTCTGGGGGGAAAAAAAGACATCTTAAAAATGAGTTTTCTTCAGTGTTACAAGCTCTGCTTTCCCTGTGCTGGAGGTCCTGGTCTGGCCTATGCATCCCGCTAATGATTGTGGCCTCTACCTGAGGTACATAGAAACTGAAACATGGCGTCAGGTTGTGCATAAAGAAAGAACTTTTTTTTTTTTAATTATATAGTCAGCCAGCAGGCTGCTGGGAGGCTTCTACAGAGGAGGGGCCAGGGAGAGCCTGCTGTGGATTGGATGGGAGCTTCTAGGTTCGTCAGCCAGGAGTGGGTGTCCTTGTACCTCTTCACTGGTGTCATGTTTCTTCCCTGAAGGAGTTCTGTCTTGTGGGGAGGATTTTGACTCAGTGCCATGAGAAGACTGTTGCTCGAGTTGAGCTGGCTTCCTCTGCATGTCCATTCTTGAAAAGCCCATTGCAAACTATCTTTGAGTCGATCCTAGAAGTTTTTCTTGAAAAACAACTTAAGTATTTTGTTATTTCAGGAATCTGCTGGGTGGATCCAGGCCTGTACTGATTTTAGTTGTTTCAGAAACTGGAGATGAATGAATGCATAGAGATTTGATGCGGTGGCCTCCAGCCCTGCTCCCCATTAAACTGTGAACTAGGGTAGCATCTAATTAATACAGTGTGCCATGAGAAGCATCTTACCTCTTCTTAGGAGTACACTGTAAGTCTACGTTTGGGGTGCTTAGCAGTGGCTATTATTGTCTATGAGCTAATTAATTGCTGGCTTGGACCTGATGACTTATAAATAAAGGTGGCTAACTCAGCCAGTGCATATTTGAAGAGGGTTTCCAATGACTTATTCATTGGTACTAAGTGCAAACAGAGGAAGAGAGTGAAACAGCAGCATCCGGCCTGCCTGTCCTGATTGACATTTATAGAACACGCTACCCAAGAAACACTCAAAATATACCAGGGTGGTTGTGTGTGTCTGTATGTGTGGGAGGAGAGGTCTGGAGTAATCTTACTATGACTTCGATTGCCTTGAGAGCACTAGGAGACTGCATAGAAGTGGCAATGGCAGTAGTCAGTGGTTCTCATGGTGGGTGAGGGATGCTTGAAGACACCAGAAACCACAGGCTGCCTGGTGTCACTGCCGGGTGACCTGACTTCAGACCCCGAGGTTTGCATGTACAGAGGTTTCCATGAGCAGTCAGTACGCGGGTGACTTGTCTCTCTGAAGCTCCTGTATATTATGAATAACTTGAAGGTTGCTCTCCTTGTCCCGAGAATTACACTGCCTTCCCTCTCCCAGCCACCTACCCTCTGCCTTTCCTGCTGAGCATAGGCCTGCCTGTGAGGGAGTCAGTGGTCTGGGTTGCCATCTATTTGGCTTAATTGAATTAGCCTCTTTAATTGGGCCTTCTGCGCTTTCTTTTGACACTTAACTGTGAAGGATTCTGATAGCATCTCCCTAGGAAATTTCGCAGTGATTTATCACTGTTGATGAGTGTTGGAGGTGGATGGGGGGGGGGGGGGGGGGGGGGAGTGGTGGGTGAGGGAGCGAGGTGGCCTTGGAACAGCAGTCAGCATTCCAAGCTGAGCATTCCAGGCTACCTCACCAATCTCCTTCTCCTGACGTTTCTCCTGAAAGCCTGGAGAGTAGGCAGGCTGCCTTCCCAGCCTGAGCTGAATAGTTCAGGAGACTTGGTCTTTCCTGTAAGTATGCAAGAGGAAAAGTAAAGCTGCAGACAGATAACCCCCCAGCCCCATGAAGCCCACCTTGCTGCTCAGCCCTCTTGGGCCTGAGAGGGGAGTGGGGAAGAGTGAGCTTGATGTTCACCTTTGCTGGGGTACAAGGGAGGTAGAAGACAGGATTTCATTGTGGACTGGGAAAGCCAGCCAGGAGAGAACAGATAGACAAGGCCAGGCAGTGTTGCTCTGGGGCCATGAGCAGCACACATCAAGGGTCCCATTAACTGCAGCTGCTTGCACCAGCAGCCGCTCCCCCAACCTCTGGGGGTGGAGCCCAAGACCCACATCCCAGTGGAGAATCAGAACAGCCATTTTGCAGTGATCTCCAACTATGTTATTATTTGCTTATATTCTCCCTCAGCTACACCACCTATCAAAACCGTGTTGTAGAATGTCTGCCTTTCAAACTAAATGATTAGTGATTGATAGAAATAATCTTTTTTTTTTTTTTCTTTTTTTTAAACCTCCAAGTACATGAGCAATGTGGACTCGTGGTGTAAGGCCTGTGGTGAGGTCGACCTTCCCTCCGAGCTGCAGGACCTGGAAGACGCCATTCATCATCACCAGGGGATCTACGAGCACATCACCCTCGCTTATTCTGAGGTAAGGGTGTGTTTTACTCAGAGCGCAAGGCATCCATGGTTTTAAATGATAGCTCTCAAGCTGCAAGTGGAAGTTTTGGGCAGCTCAGGGAAAGCTCTGTGTTCTGTTAAACTGTTTATTCACCCAGCATTTGGATTCCTGTTAGGTAGGGGTGAAGGCGGAGAGTAAAGCCTGTGGTGGCCAGAAGGCAGTTTTTGCATGGCCTCGAGACTTTTGGAAATGGGGTGCCTATATTTTTGTCTGTTAAATAATCAAAATGCCAGCCTTCCTTCTACGTGTGATTGGGAAATCTGCATTTGTGTGCTATATAGTCCAGTCAAATTCAATTGAGTCTTCATGAATGAAGCTTGTGAGAGAGGAAGGGAACCATGCTTCATTCACATGCTCTGGATTGTGAAACACTCACTGTTGGCCAAGTGTCGAGCTTGCTGACTTAGACATCCAGGTGTGTTAGCTACTTCCGTATAGGTGTGACCAAGTGTGTCGAGCTTGCTGTCTTAGACATCCAAGTGTGTTAGCTACTTCCATATAGGTGTGACCAAGTGTGTCGAGTTTGCTGTCTTAGACATCTAAGTGTGTTAGTTACTTCCGTACACGTGGGACCACAGTACCCAACAGAAGCAACCTAAGGGGGAAAGATCTATTTTGACTCATGAGTTCAGGGCTCAGGGCTCCTCACAAGAAACAGGGAGACAGAGGCTGGAACCAGGACCAAGTTAACCTCCAGACACCTAGTCCTGGTGACCTACTTCTACTTGCCAAGCCTACCTCCAGATTCCAGAGCATCCAAATGGTACAACAGCTGGGGAACATTGAAGACATGAGACCAGGGAGGGCCAGGCACGAAGTCTGACATTTTCTTTGTGAATTTTGAGGTCCTACATTATGTGCTTGTTGCGCCCCTGTCTCATTTTCTGCTGCCAACTTCTTCTTCTTTTTTTTTTTTTTTGAGACAGGGTTTCTCTCTCTGCTCTGGCTGTCCTGGAACTCACCTGCCTCTGCCTCCTGAGTGCTAGGATTAAAGGCGTGCACCACCACACCCAGCCCTCTGCTGGCGGCTTGTGTACCATGCTTTGTGGTACAGATTTTAGACAGATTTGCTGCTCACAGTTCTGAGGGGTGTACTGTCAGTGTCCCTGCAGTACAGGTGAGGACCCTGAGACACCGAGGTGACAGACTTGTTGCCAGGTCAGCTGGTAGAGTGGGATAGCGGCATGTTACCATCTAACAGGCTCAATCACCTCTTTATCATGTCACCGACCACCCGGTGAGGACCCAGCCACAGATGGGTTGCAGAGTGTCGTCCTCGCCTGTGTCTTGTTTACCTGGCCATGAAGATAGGTGGTTTCTTAGGGTGACTAGTGCTGTCATGAAACACCATGACCAAAAGCAGCTTGGGGAGGAAAGGGTTTATTGGGCTTACACTCCTGTATTCATCACTGTTCATTGAAGGAAGTCAGAGTAGGAACTCAAACAGGGCAGGAACCTGAGGACAGGAGTTGATGTCCATGGGCAAGTTAAATGGACAGCAGAGCACTACTGTTCTTGGTTCAGTGCAGTCCAGTCTGCTTTCTGGCACACTTACCCTTTTGCCTAACAAGTGTGTCATTTTTTTTTTTTTTTTTTTGAGTACTATTTTCTGTTTTCTCTGGAACGCCGATTCTGTATTTCTTAGTTGAGCATGCACAGCTGGTTAGTTGTTCAGTGTATTAGGAGCTGCTTACACGAGTGCTAGCCTATTACAGTCCAACTGAAAACTGGAAGAAGTTTTCATTTTTAAGTCACACTGACTCCTGAGGAGGATTATGTGATTGCTAAAAATCATCAGGTTCCTTCCCTAGTGTGCCGTTTCTGCGCAGCAGCTCGTCCTGACCTGTAATGAAGAAAGTGAATGGTTCTAATGCTCACGATGGAGCCTTCAGTCACCTACTCTGACATGAGTCTTTCTCCCACGCTGCTCTCTGATGACAGTGGTGGACCTGCACCAGGCAGCTGTACACCCCGTCCTTCCCAGACTGAGAAGGCATCAGGCAGCCCTTTTTCTCAGCCCAGCTGGTGAAGCTCTGCTTATGGGACCAGCTGAGAAAATGCATGGCGTACACCAGACTCACTTGGACCTGACTGATGTCAGCACTCCTAGCTACATACAGCATCTCTAATTATTTTCCACATCCTGTAAAATGGGCATCTTGACTTGGAACATACGTTACCTATGGTGTAGTTTGGTTGCAATGTAAATTGGCACTAATAATTCAAAATAATTTGATGGGAAGAAAGAGCCTCCCAAGCTGAGGTCTTAAACTGTATTTTTAGCCTAAGAACATGTTAACAGAACTATAAACTCAAGAAGACAGCAGCAGTTTGAACTCAACTGAAAAGATTTTCAGAAAACATGACAATTCTTTTGCCGTAAATTATAAAATCGTTTAGGACCAATTGAAAAGTAGTAGGATGGCACCTGACTCCCACATCCCTGGACCCAGACCTGCCCGTGTTTAACATGTGACACGATCTGCGCTCTCTACGCTGCCCCTCTCTCAGTACAGCCATCCTTCCCGTAGACCCATTCAGGGTCTCCTACATTTCTGGTCCTAGACACGGTCACATATCGCATTAATATGTCTTGGCCATCTCTTTTCCTGCCTTTTATGTCTTGGATGGTCTTTAAAAGTACAAAATTTTCATTCTTAGCCAGACTGTATTGCCAGGCCCAGGCAATCCCCCACGTCTCTCTACTTAGGGCATGCCCTCCTGGCAGATTCCCGTGGTGATGTCACTTTCAGGAGCCCACACAGTTGCCCACCAGTCTCTGTCCTCATCATACTTTGTCCCACATCCCAGCATCCACAGAGGACTGCTGCCACACTTCTGTGGTTCAGTAACAGTCATCACTTTCCATTGTTTTTTCTGTGCTTGTGGGCGGTTTTTCCATCTTGAGGAAGAGGCACTCTCCCTCTTTCTCCTGTAGAAGCTGTACTCAGTGGGTTATACCTGTTTCTCTGTTTTGATGCCTACACTGTCCAGATTTGGCCTCTGGCCATTAGCTATGCCCTTGTCCTTTGAGCACTAGCGTCACAAGATGCTCCAAGATCTTCTTGTACCATCCCTGCTTGTTCCTGGGGTCAGCCATCTCAACTAGCAAAGTAGACCCTTGTATTGTTACGTATTTAGAAAGTAAGGCCAGAATGCTTGTTTGCTTATGAGATATCAATGCTTCTATGCTCTGTAAGCACAGTTAAGAGTATAACACACATATATGTGGAGGTGCATGTATCTGTCTGCACACCACTCACCCACCATTCACATACACACATACAACACACACACCCTATGCATTCATCTACTCATACCTTTATTCATCCATCTATCCATCCAACCCCCACCCACCCATTCGTCCACCCACCCACCCACCTACCCATCCATCCACCTACTCACCCACCCACCCCTCCATATGCACACTTGCACATGTACATATAAAATTCTCCCTGTCTCTGTTTCCACCTGTATTTTACACATACACATGCTGACCTGTTTCTCCACTCCAGTTCCACCAGGGGCCTTAGCACCCTTTCTCCTCAGCGCTCATAAATCCCTTTCCTTGTGTTTTGTTTGTCAACCGATGTGTTCACTTTGTGTCCCTGCTGTCTCCCAAATGGGTAGTGTGACGTCTCTGTTTCCTACTTCTCTGCTACCCAATCTTTAGGAAGCCGAGGGCTCCCACCCCTCACTGCCTCTGCTCTGCATTTTCTCCCTGACAGAAGATGAGGAAGACTGGACTGCTCTGATTTTTTTTTAAGTGCTTATCCCCTCCACCCCACCCCCAACCAGAGTTTTCAAACTTGCTTTAGAAAGCAAGGAGTAGCTTCTTGTGCTGCACCTCAGGAGGTGGCAGACCTCCACTCTGGGGTTTCTTCTGTGGTGGAGGGACTGCCGTGCACGTGACTTAGAAGCCACTGATTGAGAAGCAGTTCTTTGTCTTTTTTTTTTTTTTTTTTCTTTTTTGTTTGTTTGGTTTTGGTTTTGGTTTTTGAGACAAGGTTTCTCTATGTAGCTTTGGTGCCTGTCCTGGATCTCTCTGTGTAGACCAGGCTGGCCTTGAACTCACAAAGATCCACCTGGCTCTGCCTCCCGAGTGCTGGGATTAAAGGCGTGCACCACCACCGCCTGTCTCCTTTGTTCATTTTCAAGAGCCTTGGGTCTGCAGCTCCGGGGTCCTGTAGGCTGCAGTGTCTGTGAGCTGCTGCCTCTCACCAGTGCTTCCTTCTCGGCCTCACTGTCTCCACTTTACTTTTTCATTCAAGGACAGCATCTTCCTTTGTCTCCCGCTGTGGGACACCTTGTGATGCTTTTTCAAAGCTCAGGCACCTGCTTTACTTTGTCTCATTCGGCTCACTCCTGTGTTCCTCCTGTGTGCATCGTAGACAGACGGAGAGATCAGTTAAGTCATGCCCATGGCAGACTTCTGAAAGAGTCAGAGAAGATGCTGGTGGCCTCGAGTCCCTGCACATGGTACTTTGATTTCACAAAGCTATGAAGAGTGCCAGTGTGTGAGGCTAGGTTGAGTGGTTTTGTGTATTTTGCCCCTTTTTTCTTCTGTCTCTGGCCTGTCATTTCCTAACACTGTGGATGGACACCATCCCTCTGGGCCTCACCGACTCTTCTCAGAGTAGTGTCTCTTTGCTCTCTGGTTCACCGTTGGTCTTGCAGCCTTGAGCAGTGAAGTCCAGATGTGTCTGTCTGGGCAAGTGAAGCATCTTCAGAATCTGACTTGCTGAGAAATGCAGAGAACTAAGTGCTAGAACTAGGCTAGGCCAGCCCCAGGAGGTCCCTGGGGGGTAGTTTTAGGGCAGCTCACCAGGATCCACATAATAGAGTGTGTTGTCTCAGTCACTGGGAGCTGCCCAGGAAGCATACTAGTGGAGATTTTATACAAATTTCCCCCTGAATGTTAGGAACAAACACACATTTGATATAGTAAACTTAAATTTGTCTTTAGTTACAGTTTGCTTTTGTCAGTTCTTGTATTTTCCCAGCTCATGTAGGTATTAAAACATATTTGTTCATGCATATATTAATAGAATGTTCATCTTTATAAAATGTGATTTGGCCGGGCGGTGGTGGTGCACGCCTTTAATCCCAGCACTCGGGAGGCAGAGCCAGGCAGATCTCTGTAAGTTCAAGGCCAGCCTGGTCTACAGAGCGAGATCCAGGACAGGTTCCAAAGCTACATAGGGAAGCCCTGTCTCGAAAAACCAAAAAAAAAAAAAAAAAAAAAAAAGTGATTTGATTGCCTATCAAGTCCCGTAGCCCCATATTGGGATCGTGGAAACTCTTGCCCTTTGATAAGGAAGTCTGACTTTCTTTTCGAAGCTGCTTTGCCTTGGGCAGCAGGGTGGCCGCTAGAAAGGCCCTGGGTGGCTCCTAGAAGCAGCATAAGCATCACTTGCTTCTGTAGTTGAGGATATTCAGACTACACCACTCACTGAACAACACCAGCTTCATGTTACCTCTTTGAATATTTAAAATGTCTTGTTTTTGTTTGTCTGTGTGCTGCTGCATATGGGACCACCTTCTGTCATTAATTTTCTTCTGGTTATTGTACATCATTTAAAATCTTTCTGTGTTCAGCTGCAGTATTTATAAAAATTGTAATGTACTTTTTCATTTGTTACTATATTTCCAAAAAATACAGAAATTTTGCTCAAAGTTATATAAATATACATGATGTGTTGTTTAACGTGCTTAAATACCACTTTTTGAGTAGCAAATCTGTGCCAGCTAACTGGAGTAGAATTGTTCCTATAAAGGTCTCTGGAATCGATGTGGGTAGACTTGCTTCAGGAACCCTGTGCTATCCTTTCCACTGGGGAGGGAGGGACTCAGCCTCAGGGTTCTTGCTGAAGTTATGGCTGCTGAGATCAGATCACTGCTACATTGTACTAAGTGACAAGCTGGAGCTTAGGAATTCTTTCTAGGGCCAGTTCAGTGAGAAATCAGTCATTTGGAGCAACTATTGAGTCCCAAGAAATGAAGCACCCAAGGGTGTAGCGGAAGCAGTACTTCTGACTCACCCGAGATAAAGTGTGTAGGTAATTTAATCTTCTCTGTAGAGTTTATATGTACAGAAGCAGTGTGTATGCTGTAGTCAGTTAGACACAATAGAAAGGTGATTGATGATCAAACATATTTCAGTTTATAAACATCCAAGTTTCTGCATCTACCCTAGAAAAGATTAGGCGTTCAGACTGGCCACACATGTAAAACCTGTTGTGAATATAGCCACTAAAGACAGCACTAGAGATGCCTTCCATCAGGGAAGTACATCCTGAGAAGGAATTGACGGGGTTATGATTTTCTTGAGTTAGTTGTGTCTCAAAATATGTTCTCAGAGTGTCTTCTACTCTGAGAACGTGGTCATGGTGTTCTTGGAAAGATCAGTAGTACTGCAAGTGGGCAAGAAAGGGGAAGGGGCAGTTCCTCTCTATGTGTCGATCCATCCTTAGACGAGTGCCCAGCCTCCCATCTGTCATAGGAAACCCAGGTCTTCCCCGAGTCACTGCAGAGCAGGCACACAGATTGGCACACGGTGGCTTCCAGGGCAGCAGGTCTCTCCTGGCTGGTCTTACCCATTTTGTTTCCGCTGGCACTATCTCTGGTTAACACGGTTGTTTCTGACCCAGTCACTGTCACTGAAGTAGTGCTATCAGCTTGTGTCAGATGAATAGCAGACGCCCAAGGCTTTATAAGAACAGTCCACAGTTCCTACAGAGGTCTCAATGCCGGCCGGGAAAACCACTGTGTTATGTTACATTTGGGGCGGGTCAGAGGAGAGCCGGTTCCAGAGCTTTCTGGTGCAGCACTGTGCTGTGCAGGCCTTGGGTGAGCTGTCTCTTCAAGGTCGGCTGTATCCAGAGTCAATTGGCACTAGGCTGTTGTCAGTTCCCTTAATAGAACTCCAAGTGGTTTCAGGTTTCGGAGTGTTGAGCAGGAAGGAAGGTCTTGAGAGGGTTCCTTGAGGCACCCTGTCTTACATACATACGCCACTGTGTTTTCTCATCAGGTGACATTTTTTTCCTGCTGCCTCTGGCATAATTATTCATAATCTGAAGAATCCCAATTGGAAGAAAACACACACACACACACACTGCTTATTTTCCACATCCACTCCCCCTTTTCTTATTTCTGTGGATAGTCTAAATGCTTTCATTGAATTGCAATTTGATAATTAACCACCACAGTATAACACCATGGTGGTGTTCCAATCAGAATTACTTCTTTAAAGTTAATATACTAAGTAGAATGGCATTTTTAGTTTTGTTTTAAGTTTGTAAAATAAAATTGCTCTTTGGGTCCATCAAAAAGTTTACTTTTTACCTGGTGTTAATTAATCACTGGTTCTGACTGAGGTTTTAAGATCCAGCACCAGAATTGTGATGACCTATTGTATTTGCTCATAATAACTCAAGAGAAAATTCTTACTTTGAGCTTCAGTTCACAGATACCCTACAAAGCAAGTGGGTTTGTTGATTCCTGTTACACGGGCAGATTGAGAGCGATGTCTCTGTCTTTATGCTATTGCAGGTTTACTTTATTTTAACTTGGTGTTTTATCATGTTTGGTTCTATGATGTCATTGGATAATTGATGGATGGTTTTACATTTTATTCTATTTACCTGTGGTTGCATGTGGCTGTGTGTATACACGTGTGCACCTGATCACAGGGTCTGCATGAAGTCTGGGCAAAGCATACATGCTGAATAATCTCTCCCATGTGTTACGAGCAGGTGAGCCAGGATGGGAAGTCTCTCCTTGACAAGCTCCAGCGTCCCCTGACTCCCGGCAGCTCAGATTCCCTCACAGCCTCCGCCAACTACTCCAAGGCTGTGCACCATGTCCTGGATGTCATCCACGAGGTGCTGCACCACCAGCGTCAACTCGAGAACATCTGGCAGCACCGCAAGGTGCGGCTCCACCAGAGGCTGCAGCTCTGTGTCTTCCAGCAGGACGTTCAGCAGGTGGGTGCCCATGCCCTTTGCAGAGTGCTAGACCTGGTTCTCACCCAGTGAGGCGGGGGCTCTGGCTTCTGACTGTGACCTGATGTGTAGCTCTCGGCCACTCACTCTGCTGTGCTGACACTTGGAGTGAGCGTTGCTGTCCTCTCCACTCCCTCTCACTTTTGTTGACTTGTGAGAATAATACTGATTTTGTTTTTTCAATGTGGCTATTGTTCCTCTAACGTAGGTGGTGCCACCAATGGTATATAGTAGGTGCTTAGCAATGTGTCAGGTGGACTTTTATGGCTGTTTGTTTCTGAATAATCAGCATCTTTTTGTGACTTTGGTGGTAGAAAACAGGGTAAGTTGGGGCCCTCAGCCTGTTCTGTCCGCAGCTGAAGAGGACTCAAGCTGGGGGAGCACGTAGAGTGTGACATAGCTAGGACAATAATTAACTCATGTCCTTGCCCTGAAACCAGTGCAAATTAGGGTAGCAGTGTGTGAGTCCTGGGGATGAAGGTACCTGTGTGTAATCAGTACACGAGCATCCTGAAGGTGGCCTGCGGTCAACCCCTGTGGTTGTCCTGGGGTCAG
>CABHPP010140667.1:0-22250 GCA_902168425.1 Peromyscus attwateri | reverse complement strand
GAATTCAGCCATGAGTGGATGAGTCTTTACTGTGCTCCAGCTGTGACTCCATATTCTGGGAATGTGGGGAACATCCGTGGAGATTCACTCAACGAGGGTAAGGCAGTATTTAGCAAAAACCACGATAACCATGTTCCATCCTAAGGGACGGGGCAAATATGAGGGAAATAAATCAGAAGTAACTGGTAGGATGGGGATCGGACCACAGAGTTAAATAGGGGTGTTGGGAACAGAAGTCGAGGTGACACAGGTCCAGAACTTGAAGGCGGTGAGGGAAACAGCTGTATGAATTTCTGAAGGAAAAACTCCAGGGGAAAGAGACAGTCAGCGATAAGAGCAAAAGGCAAGACAATACCTGTGGTTGTTCTAGAAGCATTGAGGCCAGTGTGGCAAGAGTGGAGTGAACAGGAAGAGAATTGAGAGATAAGGTCAGAAATGTAAGGTGGGGTGATCTCGCGGGCCATTGGGAGGACCTTTCGCTCTGCTCTGAATGATTCGGGAAGCCTGGCCTCAAACAGAGGCAAAACACGATCTCACAGTTTCAGAGGCTTTCTGGTGGCTGGGCTGTAGTCAGAAGCCATGGCAGGAGATAAAGGTAGGGAGACACGTTGGGAGAATACTGCAGTGATCCACGTGAGAAGCGGGGGTGGGGAAGGTGGGAAACAGTCAGATTCTGTATGGTTTGAATGAGGAGCCAGTGGGGTTTCCTAATGAATGTGAGGCAGGCTATGCAAAAATAGAGTCGGGGTCACGCCAAGGTTTTGAGCCTGAGCAACTGCAATGATATAGTTACCATTAATGGGGTTGGACAAGATTGCAGGGAGAACTGACGTGCTGGGGGGAGGCTGAATACTACATTTGAGATGTGCGTTTGCCATGTACACACAGAAATATCAAGGAAAAAGTCAGAAATGTAGGCAAGCGATTTCAGTGTAAATTGAAATTGAGGGTAATACAGAAGGTATTTGGGATTCAGGGACCCGATTAAAGCACTCAGGCTATGTTAAGTTCTCTGAGCCATGGGATGCCCACCTGTCAATGGCTACAGTCACTGCTGGATGTGCTCTGTAGGAATTCAGCAGTGTGATCACATACTTAGGCCATTGTTACTTTCTTGGCAAATATTAGCCATTATGACTGTGACCATTATGAGGGCACCATGGTTTCTTTAACTTTCTGAAAGTCAATTTGTCTTTAAATCATTATCTCAAAGCATTTCCAGGAGTTAAGAAAACCAGCTCTATAGAGACGTGGCTCTCATTTATACATTTGCCTTCCACTGGGTGTGTGTATCAGTACAACACATTCCATTCCTAAAGGAATTCCGTATAGCTTAGAGGGTCAGGCCCAGAGCGGGGATTTGTCCAGTATCATGGATGATTCGGAGCTATAGACTTGGGGAGAATGGGAAGGGATGGTACAGACTGAATGGGAAGAGCACCACCCTGAGCAGAGGGTCCAGCGAGGGAGTCAGAGGATGCAGTGGCCTGCTCAGGCTGGACAGGATGGGACTGTCAGATCACAAAGGAAAGGCAAAGATTCCAGGATAGGGAGGCAGCCAGTGAGGCAACAGGAATCCAGTGATGAGGTTCCATGGAAGATGTGGGTGTCGACAAATCCCCAAGGGCTTTTAAAACTGTATTGTCAGACCAGCGTGTTTCCAGTATCATTTGAGAAATTAAACGGAAAATAGATCCAAATAGATCCTCAAACCTATTTGCTGAATGCTGTTACTGTTTTCCAAGAGAGAAGATATCCTTGAGCTATACAGCATCTACAGAGTTAAAGAGGAGAAAATTGGTATCCAACATGTTTAGGAGTTAAATCTGCTGAGGCTTAAATAGATTTGTCTTCCCCATGCAATAAAGCTGACAGGAAGAGAGAAAATATGCTTTTAAACGCCAAAGTCTTTTTCTTGATAGAATTCAGATGGAAGAGGACTATCCTCCAAGGATAATCTCTATCTATTTTTCTTATGTTGGGGAAATTAATAATGCCTAGGAGTTCAGAAAGGTTGAAGGCATTAACAAGCCTCTCCTGTGCTTAGCTTGGAACACTAAAACTAAACAGGTCATTGCATCTACCTGAAGCCCACCCAAGCTAGCGTCTCTCTGTCCCCCCACATTGAGAACCACACACCCAGTTCACAGCGCTCTGAGCCTCAGCCAACTCAAGGGCTCAGAGAAAGCTGGGTATGTATGTCTGTGATCTGAGAGATTAAAAAAAGTAATAATAAAGTCTGACCTTGGGCAATCCGTTTATCTTTCCCAAGATTCGGTTTCTTTATGGAAAGGAAGTACTTGGCCTCTCTGCGTTCCATACCTCATTTTAACTTGAAAATTATGTACTGCTTTCAGAACTACTTGGGGAGAATATGAGCAAAGTGTATCCTAGGTATTTATGCATTAAACATTGATCCAAAAAGTACCTTCCCCCGCTCTCTGTTCACATAACCCCAGTGGAATTTTGAAATGCTAAGTAATTCTCAGCCATTTTCAGTTGACACTTAACATTTTATCATCAGCTTAAATAATGAGAAAGAATGTGATTTGGGGACATTCTATTTACTTAAATAGTGTTTCCATTTAAACCTTGGAGCTACAGAGCTTCCCTGCTTAATAATTAAAAAGAGAAATCTGCCAGGTCTTTTTAGCTCCCGTTAAATCACCAGCTGAGTGAGACCAGCTGTCTAACAGAAGGAATCCTTTCTTCCCTCCAATAGATATGTGAATGATATCACTGTGTGGCCATCTCTCTTCTGACCCTGTGGTCATCACGGTGGGAGTGGCGAAGACGGAAGGGTATTGGAAGATTCCCTCCACGTAGTTCATTCTGGAGTTGAGTCTATAGGAGCACTGCTCTATGGAGCTCTCCCTGTGGCCCAGGAAAAGGAGACAGGCCAGCCCGCTTGAGCACATTTCTAGCCTCTGCTAGCATCCCGTAGCCTCACAGGGGCAAAGCAAGACACATGGGCAAGGGAACACAATGAGATGGGAAACAGCTCCACTCCTGTTCTTCTGTCGGGGTGGTGAGGATGGAGGAGGAATGGAGTGTGTCACTTGGAACAATCTCATCTACTGCAGTCAAACAGCTTTCCGGAAACTCGTGCAGATTCACAAATAGAAACATGGAGCCACAGCACAACTAAAATACCAAGGAGACCTTTTACCTAGCCCTCTAACCCTTTGGCTAAGCCTCTTCATTCCATCTCTGCAGAATAATGAGTAACAGTTACATGGTCAACACAAGGATACTGATACTGGGTGTGACAATTAAATCGACAAGGGCCAGTAGTGTGAATAAAAACTGTAAAGACCCAATATGTTTTGTGAATTATATTAAAATGTTGCCAACAATAACATCATTTACATCATTGTAAATGGTCTAAAGTGGGCTGTGAATGATCTGAAGCTGTGAGTAATCCCAAAGTCTCCATACAGACTAAATTCGACCATAAGAATTTTGTGGTCAGCGACAGAAAGCAAAAACAAAATGAAAATTCCCGTACTTCACATTCCCAGAACAGACATCCAGCCAACAAGCACAGGTGGCCCAGAGCTGGGATTTGGTTGTGTATAATTGAGAGATGATTTAATGATTAAATGAAATAATATTTGCAAAACCATTTTTGCTGAGTTCTGGGCACACAGTAGATGCTCATCAGGTATTTCTCACCACGTCTTTGCCTTCCTCACAACCATAAAATGAAAATGTCGTGTTCAAAACTAGTTCCTTCAAGTGGCTTCTTGGGTCATAGAGATAAGAAGTCCTTTAGTTCAAGTCCAATTTTGTTCCTCATTTAATTAAAACTATCCCTCAATTCTTTCATCTGTTTGTATGTACTGTTCCTAGTTGATTAGAGTAAACTGAAATTCCCCTGATAGCAAGAAGATGACATTCAATTAAATCAGCCATATAGCAAAACATTTGTTCAGCTACGCATTTGTGCTGTTTGTCAGCATATCCAGGTTTTTCCTCTACTTGATGCCCAGTCTGGTAGTTGGCAGATCAACTGTACCAGCCTGATTCTACGAATTTAAATGCATACCTTTTTCTTACTGTTCCTACAGGATCCCTTGGAGGGTTTAGTGCTTTCGATTGTTAAAAATAACTACAATTAATGCTTAATTTAAACAACTAGCTAGTTGTACAAATGGTGAGACGAGGTTGATTTTTAGTGGTTCTTTAAAACTATATGCAGGTGCTCCTTGACTTTGGACGGAGTTATGTCTTAAGAAACCCATCTAGAGTTGAAACCATTGTGAATTAACAATACTTTTAGTAAGCCTAACCGACCAAACGTCTCAGCCTGACCCACCTGAAATGTGCTCATGCCACTTCAGTGTGCCTAGTTTTCAGTAAAAAGCATTAGCGCAGGCTGATTTTATAATTAAGTGCCAAATAGCTCATGTCGTTTGTTGAATACTGCACAGAGAGTGAGAATAAAGTTATACTGTCAGTACATTTCACACCACAGTAAAGCCAACATGTTGTAACTCAAGCATCATAAGTCATGGGTTTTGTATTGGCAGCTTTATGTAAGAAACATACTAAGATCTAGTAACAGTATAAAATGTGTTATTGGTAATAACTATGGCTATAGACATCATTATATATCTTTTTGACATAGGTTCTCACTATGTAGCCCAGCCTATCCTTTAAATCACTCTGTAGCCCAGGCTAGCCTTGAACTTGCAATTCTCCTGCCTCAACCTCCCAAGTGCTGTGATTACAAGCATGCTCCACCATTCCCAGCTTCCCGTGTACAACGTTATAAAGGATTGGAAGCCAGCTACTTCTGCACAGGACACAAGTTCTTCTTGGTCCGCCAACAAATCATTCCTGCGCTCGTCATGTTAATGTACTCATTTGTGGAATTTTTTTTTCATGTAGCAATAGTAGATTATACAATCAGAATCACTCACTGTTTCCCCGAGGCAGTTTCACAGAATATTTTAGTGACTTATGCCTTTACATGACGGATGCTCACATGTGTGGAATAATGTAATTAGAGACTGCAACTTGGCAGTACAATTTCATTTTGTGAAATGAAAGCAATAAGGGCTAAACAACAGAACACAGTGAGACTAGGCAAATTTAAGCAGATCTTTGTTGCCACATTTTGAATGTCCTTAGGATTTTTTTAGCTCTCCATGTTTCATTTGGGCCGCTGGCATCTTCGTCAAACAGCTGTCCGTGTGTCAGAACATCTATTTGCATCAGCAACCTATTGATTGTAATCCGAGAGGAATGAGTTTTCTTCATATTCCAGCTTCAAGACTAAACATGATTGCAGAAATTATTTCCTAAGCTTTGCAATAGTCATATTGCTTTTGTATTGAATTCACAAAGGGAAACGTTTCTATTTATTGAAGATTGCCTTGCTTGCTATGGAGAGTTTAAGCAACATAAATCTCACCCCCTATCTCGGATTTATCTCTACAGAAGGAAGGAACTAGCCATGACCTTGTTTCTATATGGAACAACATGGGTCATTTATATGGATAACTACTCGCCGTCTCTGTATGGCATTAACAATTCTTTTCTCAGACTTCATTGGTACTATGACTTTTTTATTCAAAATAAATTATTTGCAACAGTACTTGCAAGCCTATTATGTCACGTTGAAAAAGTTATAATAGAAATGTTGTTGCAACCTTAAACTTACGCTTTACCCTCTCGTTCCCATATGCAGCTGTACAAGGGTCGAGTGTTATGTTCCGAACGGTGGAGGTTACTTTGCACAAGGAAGGCAACACCTTCGGCTTTGTCATACGAGGTAGGTGGTGGTTACCAACGATGGCCTTCCGATATTCCTAGAGAACTTCTTGGTGAGATACTAGATGGCATCTTGAAAAACTGACCTTTCCATGAGTTAAAAATATCATTAAGCAAATAAGACCGTGACAAAGAATCAACAAATTCCAAATGATCAACTTTGGTTTTAGCCCAGTAATACAGAACAAGTAGCACTTTTAATAGACCTGGCCAGTTCCCTCTGATCCTACTGACTTAGCACTTTACAGTGTGTTCCTTTGTTCTTGTGTCTGGTCTGTATTACTGAATCAAAAATATTGATAGGTATGGCTTAATTTAATACCTAAGGATTAAGTAACTCGGTTTAAATTACTTTCTTTTAAAATACATTTTATTATTGCAGCTTTCTAAAAATGGACCAAAGATAATCTAATCCTTGGGGTACCCATGTGTATCAATTCAACCTATCTCATTATGGGATGGCATTGATGCTAAAGAGTTCAAGTGACTCCATTAATTCTGAACTATGACTCCATGCTTTTATGACTTTGTTTTTCTTATTAGTGGTTTCACCCCTGAAAGACTATTGCAACATTAGCAGCTCTTAATCCATAGTGTGATAATGAGATTCAATAATTACGTTTGCATCAGGAAATTTTAACACTACCAATTTGGAGGGGGGGGATTTTCCCCATTGTTGTTACCTATAACAATGTACTTTACATGAGTAAGACTTCTGTCCAAATGATTGATAAAATATTAACTAATATTAACAAGCATCTTAGCAAATCTATATGCATTAAACACTAAAACAATCGTGTTCACTTGGACAAGCTTTTCTTTATAGTGGAGCTCTGAATGTTTAATTCTAATCTGGGCCAGCCATTGAGCAAACCAATCCCTCAGCAAAATATTTGCTAAGCACTTACCTTCATGTCAGCATAGCAATAAGTGCTGTGGCATCATAAGACAATGACCCTACCTCAAGGCATTAAGGTCAATGAATTGAAGACACAAGCTGACAACTCCCACTAAGTGAGTAAAACAGAAGATAAACTAGGAGTTTATTATATGGCTTAGCTTGGTGGCTATGATGGTTTTCTGGTTATAAAACTTTTCTGGCCAAACCCTCTTCTTAAGACTTATGATAGGTTCCAAGGCCTGGTTACTAACCAGAACCATTCTTAAATTTCTTATAAAAATAGACAAGATATAGTAGAAACTCTCCCTATAAGGTATTTAGGCTGAAGGATGGTGTATGCAAATCTTCTTCCCTTAAAACCATAAGGGAAATGCTTTTGAAACACATGCAAAAATTCCTAATTATTGAATAAGTGCAACAAAGATTCCTTTTGCTATACACATTCATCTCTAGTTACTGTAAGATTAACAAATAACAAATTAAATTGCTAATGAAAGACCTGAGCCAATAACAATTTATCATTACAAAATAAAATGGAAAGATGCAACTGAATTCCACATGTAATGTTACCAAAATATCCTTCAAACAGTTTTCGGGAATTTAGAAAGGTTATGTGTGTACATGCACAGGAGATAGACCAGAGGCGGAAATGCTAGGTAGCACTTCATACAGGAAAGAATGAGTGGCCCATGAAGTCAGTGTTCTTTTCTTGAATTTGTATGATTATAGGGGCTGTTCTGATTTTAAAGTCTTTGTAGTAATGAACCGGGTTTAGCTGATGATTGCCACGTTGGTACAGACTTTAGAATTTTCCTTGATACACTGGTTAAACATAAAAATTTGCAGTTTTACATAATTTTACATTTTAAAAATCATCTTGAAGCCCATCTCTAGAGAGCTTATCTGATCAATAGGTAGCCACAACCCACCCACTAAGGGTCATTGGCTAATCAGAATGAGACAGTGTGATGGGTAAAATATTAGCACATCTGATATTTTTGACATAGCTGCAATTTTAGCTATTTGGGTCAGATAAATAGATAAACCAGATAAGTCAGGATGGAGGTGGGCACTGCAGACAGAACATTGCCATTCAATGCTGGAGAATTTATTCTTCACCTCTTCCGATGAAAATGTGAACTTTGTTAGCAGATGGATGAAATTCGTTTCTAACGGAAAAAAAAATTCTTGGTTCCTGAGAAGAGAATATTCTTCCTGTAGAACAAAGGGTGATGCCTCCATGTGAACTTTAGAGAGTTCATCCCTGGAACCAAAGGACATTCTCTGAGTCAGCAAGATGGATCAGCTGGTAAACAAAGATGCTTGCCAACCAGCCTGCTGACCTCAGTTGGATCCTGGGAGCCCACATGTAGAAAGAAAGAACTGACTCCTGCAAGTTATCCTCTGACCTCCACATACATCTACAAACTAAAATAATTTAAAATGTTAAAAACAATTGAAAGAACAAAATCTATTTTTAAAGAGCACCGTGTTGCCAAGCTGGCATATTACACTGGACAAGGACACTTAGCCATTCCCATGGTTAAAGCTGGACAGAGTCCTGCTCATTCTAACACACATGCGTGATATTCACATTTGGTCTCTATGGTGATACTGGCATTGGCTTTACTTTCTGGAGCTAAATATTGAACCTAGGGTCTCATGCATGCTAAGCTCCTCTACCATGAGCTCCAATTCCAGCCCAGGTACTAACATTTTTTAAAAGCCTCTCCGATGATGCTAATGTGTGTCGTTATAACCAGTGAACATCACTGATCTGAGGTGCCTATTTTATGTTACAAGTCCAAACTTCCTAGACCCTAAGTGCCTTATTTAGTGCATTATTTCATTAATGATAAAATGTCAGCCATTGAAAAGTTTAGAACTCAATTAGCATGCATTCAGTGTTTTATATTTAAATTTGGATCTGAGAAAATTATGAGAAGGTTTCTTGCTGGCTTCAACATGCACGCTTTTCCAAATCAGTTCCCTCATAGAAGAGCAAATGTACCTCTTAGGAATACCTTGCAAAAGTAAATGCTTCTTAACCTTTCTCTTGGGCTGGATTCCTTTCATCTGCCTCCCCTTGTGCCAAGCTTGGGAAACGACGGTCTGTTAACACCACACGCTCCTTGAAGAAGAGCTGGTGATGGCCTTCATATTTATCAGATACTAGCAAACTAGAGACTGCTCCTGTGATTGCCCAGGATGGCAATAGGAAAGGAACTCAGGTCGCAGAAAGAATAGAAAGTAGGAAATGCTAAGCGTTAAATAGAGAAGTCTAGTAGGGTGAGAACTACCATTTTCAGCTTTGGGAAAACTTGTTTGCAGAAAAGAGTGTGTGTGTGTGTGTGTGTGTGTGTGTGTGTGTGTGTGTGTGTGTGTGAATAAATGAATACTGCAGTCTATATAACAAGGACCAATGCATGATTTGAAAGGTGTCAGCTGACTATTAGGAAAAATGTATACTCTCTCCTGTCCAGATGTGGGGTGAGCTGCCTCAGACCTAGTGAGTGGCCCATCACTGGTGGCTCCAAGCACATGCTGGGGAGCACAGATGAAGGAAATTGTACAAATTAGTTCTGGGTCAAAAAGAAAACTTCCCAGGGATTATCTTCCATCTGGAGCTTTACGTTCTAGTAAACTACAATCTCCTCTAGAGAAATTTCTCTTATACAAAATTTGAATTCCCATTGCGATCAGCGTGACAAGCTCTGCCAAGTCTTCCCAGTAGTTTAAACACTATACTTTTGATAGTGGCCATTTGAGCCACTTTGTTGTGTTCTAGACAGGATCATAGTCTATAACCCAGGCAATCCCGGAACATACTACACAGCCCATAGACCAGGCTGACTTCATACTCATGAGGAGTCCTCCTGCCTCAGCTTCCCAAGTGCTAGACTCATAATTGGGTACCACCACACTTTTCCTTCTTTCTTTAACCACTTGGCCCTTTTCTTGAGTATTTTCTTCGATATATGGTTGAAGGCCTGCTTCCTCATCTATAATATAGGCCATGCTGCTCAGCATGAGGTGTGCACACCTGTGCATCGTTAATGACTGGGAGATGGCCTCATCGGACCAGTAGTTTTAATTGGTGAGCCCCAGGCCATTCCAGTGGTCAGATATCTTCTATCATTCTGACTGCTGCTCGTGTTTATTAAGAGGCGGAGAGGTAGCGACTTCAGAACATTCTGCCTAAAATGAATAAGCCCTTTAAAGGTTTCCCATGCCGGAGGGCAAGTTGCACCTTCTCCTCCGTATATCCACAAATATACTGCTACATCTCCACTGGCACTCTGTAAGGAGTTTTTCTTTTCTTTTCTTTTTTTTTTTAAGGCAACAATGAGAGCGTTTTAAAGTGGTCTTCCTCTTTTTTATTATTTTTTTGTATTTTCTCCCAGGGGGAGCACACGATGACAGAAATAAGTCTCGTCCGGTTGTGATAACCTGTGTTCGTCCCGGAGGGCCTGCTGACAGGTAAATGCCATCTTTCTTTATCATTATCCTCCAAACCAGATTGAAAACAGGAGCCGGGGACTCTGGAAGAGAACACGATTAATTGTAACAGCTAGATGTCGAGGATGCATGTGGGAATGTGAAAGCGCCAAGAGTTTGAGCTGCGAGGAAGTAAGCTTTTGCCTCCAGACTCTTCCTTTCCTGTGCGTTCTCTCTGGCCAGTACTTGGTTCTGAGCTCAGCTCCCTCCGTCGTAGATATAGACAACACTGGCGGCCTTTCAGGTTGGTTTGCTTAGCAGAAGGTGTTTTGGGTGGCCTGACTCACTAGAAGCACTCCCAGGCACATAGTTGGCCTGTATCCTTCTGCACTGCTGTGTTCCCATCTGGGAAGATGGATCAGTGCCGTGACTCTTAGGATCAACAGCATCCCCGTACCATAGCATCACCTCATGGTGATGACCCTGTGCATCACAGGGGAATGACATTTAGTCAGATGGAAGACGTTTTGTCGATCCCTAACGATTTCCCTTCCTTGAGAATTTGAGTATGTGAAGGGAAAGTGCTCTTAGATGTTTTCTCATAAGCCTCGCTGGGTCCCAAGTAAACTCACAATCTAAGGGTCTCTGGAGATGCCTCTGTCTCTGTTGTTTTCTGATGGCAAAAGCGAACTCTAGAATAACGGACGAATACAACTCCTTCCACAGATACTGTTAAAGGATGGGAAACAGATACACTAATTGCTTCTGTCTGTCCATTTAGAATCAACATAGATTGTTAAACCTTTTGGGGAGGAAGTCATTATCATAAATACTATTTATGAAGCACTTTCTATATTCCAGAAAGTATGCTGCCTGTTTGGTGAATATTGTATTATTTTAGTCTTACAATCACCCTGTAAATGAGGCTTTTTTTCATTTTTTTTTTCATTTTCTCACAGCTGACCAAACAAAGACTGGGGATAGTTAAGACAGACGTTAAAAAGGACTAGGGTGTGTTTTCCTCCGGAACTCATGCTGTGAGCTCACTTCTAAGGAAGATGATATTTCCTATAAAATAAGGAAATGTGGATTCTCTACTGTGCCAGCATCTAGTGTCTGTTTCCCTTTGCAGAGGACCACACTAAATACAAACTTCAGAGAGTTTTTCACCTTTTCCCTTTCCCATGCCTCTCTTGGGGAACCGGTCTTTCTAAAGAGAATAGATGTGTACACATTTCTCATCCATCTTAACAGCTAGGGTTAACAGGAATGTCAGGAGCAAATTACAGATGGTCGTCAAGTAAAGTTAGAAAGCAGAGAAACATAGCACAAAATATTAAACTTCAGTTATATGCTTAGAATCATCTAAGTGAAAGATGTTTGTTTTAGAGATCACTTATAGCCTCCCGCATGCATCAGGCTGCTTTTTGTCTTTCTCGTCTCCCGCCCTTCCCCCAAGGAGAGACAGCCATCCTGAGGCTACTTTGACCCTGCACCCATGGTGTCACTAATGTCCTCTCATCCTCTCTAGGTGCCTTAAAACTCTGAGTTCACAGCAGGGAGAATGTTATGTGCCTGCCTCGTCCAAGGCAGGTGAGGCTGGATTGGCATAATGATTGCCAAATGGCTTCCTAACTCAATAGGGAAATTTACAGACTAGGAGAAGTCTCACCAGCACGCCCTGTCCCACTTGGGTTCACGGCTAATAAATGGGATGAAATTAGAAGGCTTCTCTGTTCAACTTGACTTTGGGGAAAAAATAGGTGAATGCTATTTCCTGGGCTCTGGTAAATCAATTTTCGACTTCAAGTGAAAGCCTGCAAGAGGGAAAATGTGCCTTTCTTACTTTCGTCCTCCAAGAGTTAACTGTGGGTGACCAGGTTATTTGCTAATATGTGGTTATTTTCTCATTACTGGTGTTTCGTATTACAGCAATTTTCTGTCTGGGGTTACCTCTTTACACTCTCCCTGTCATTCTCGGTGCCTGAAAAGAATGCAAATGGGCTGGATGGCAGAATGCACATGAAAGCACGACTCTGGCTAAGTGGCTGTTAAAACGGAGCCCCATTATGCTCAATTAATCAAGACTGTTCCTGTATTCTCTCCCTAGAGAGGGCACCATCAAACCTGGAGACAGGTTGCTCAGTGTGGACGGAATTCGGCTTCTTGGAACCACCCATGCTGAGGCCATGAGCATTCTTAAACAGTGTGGACAAGAGGCGACACTCCTGATAGAATACGATGTCTCCGTGATGGGTATGTGTGAAGCCCCAAGGGTGTGACCTCTTGAGCTCTACTTCATGGCGGCTGTCCATTCCTAAAAAGCCACCTAGGGTCAGCTGTGGCAGTCTGCCCTCTCCTAGCAGCTAGGATGTCATGGGTCCACATTTACTCTGCGTTCAGGAAGAGGGAACGTCTACTTTTCAGGGGTGCAGAGTTCTTGTCCACCGTTTAACGTCTCAGTCTCTCAGTGTTTGACCTAGCAATCAGCTCTTCCACACAAATTATACTCTTCTGTATATTTTTTTTGTAAAAATAGCAGTAAACTATTTTTACCTCCCAGAATCACATAACGTGGAAGTTCTAGCTTTCTGATTTTCATGTCATTGCAAGATAGCCCTAGCAGCCAGAAGTCTGGAGAGTAAAATGGCAAAAAGAAGCCAGGCTGGGTTTCTCCTCAAAGATTCCTAATGACTTTAACTGAGAGTAAATGCTGGTAACTCCATGAATCTCTGTGTGTAGGAATAAGGTCCACTCTCTACACTTGTAGAGGAGACAAGAATGTCTGAATGAGACAGCAAGAGAACATTTCTCCTGTACAGCTCTTCTTCTCCTGATGTACACATCCACCCATTTTCTTACAAACAACACAATTTTAATCTTCTTTATGGCTGGATAAAACTCTCTCTCTCTCTCTCTCTCTCTCTCTGTGTGTGTGTGTGTGTGTGTAATTTTCTTTATCCATTTTTCTGTTGACAATGAATCTATAGTTTGCTATTGTAAATAATGCTGCAAAAAGTGTGCATGTGCAAGCATCTCTGCGGTAAGCAAAATAAAGTAGACTCAGAAAGATATCATATAGTTCCCCTCATGTGTGGACCGTGTACGTGTGCGTGTGCGTGTGCGTGTGCGTGTGCGTGTGTGTGTGTGTGTGTGTGTGTGTGCATGTATTAAAGTGGAAGCAGTTCTACCTAGGGAAAGGAAGAGGACTAACAAGATGGGCAAGGGGAGGCTTGAGAGGGACTATGGGCTGATTATAGTCAAAGTGCACGATACTTGAATGACAGTGTCTTTATAAACCCATCACTGTATTCACAGTGAATATACACCAATAAGTTTTCTATTTCTCCAAGTAGATTGTATTTAGTAGACAAAGAAATCAATAGGTGCTCATCTGTGATATGATGTAGAACATTTTATTTCCAATGAAATCATATGAGAATTCCTTCTTCACCCAGTACTCGGTATTCCTGTCTAGTTCATCCCATTCACTCCAGAGTGTGTGCATTGGGGTCTCATTTTACATTTAATACACACTTCCTGGATGGATAATTATGAAGCACCTTTTCATTGGCCACTGGAAGATGACTGTTAACTTTATTTTTCTCGTACCCATTTCTTGAGAAGTATGTATGCTCGTGTACTATTTTGGTACCAATATCTCATCTTAGAATCAATATATTGCTAATGACTTTTAGATGAAAAGTTTTGGCAGTTTCAGTGACCTACTTTTTAAAAAAAGCTTTGAAGATATAAATTTTCTTAGCTGGGGTTTATTCAGACTGTGTTGACATTTTAATGAAATCAACAGGGTTGAAGGAATGGCTCTCAGGAAAAGTAAGGATTCAGTTTTGAATGTTAAATCAGAAGTATTTATTATTATCCAAGAAGAGCTATGAGTGAACAACTATTAGCCCAAAGCTGAACACATAGGATGAGTAAGAGATGAAACTCTAGCATCTTCCTTAAACCCAGGAGGCTGAGGGAAATGTGAGAAAAATGATCTTGGACAAAATTACAGGAGTTCCAAAGACAGTTCTCAGGTCAGCCAGTAGCTGAACATCAGCAAAGTAAAGAAACTGTACAGGAAGTTGAGAGAAGCCATCAGTGATGGACACAGTGAACCAAGGCAGCTTAGAGTCATGGAGGTAACACTTCTGTGTCTTAGGGTTTCTATTGCTGTGAAGAGACACCATGACCATGGAAACTCTTACAAAGGAAAACATTTGGTTGGGGTGGCTTACAGTTTCAGAGGTTTAGTCCATTATCTTCATGGTGTGACATGGCGGCATGCAGGCAGACATGGTGCTGGAGAAGGAGCTGAGAGTTCTACATCCAAATCAGCAGGCAGCAAGGGGGAAAAGTGAGCCACACTAGGCCTGGCTTGAGCATCTGAGACCTCAAAGCCCACCCCCCTAGTGACACACTTCCTCCAACAAAGCCACACTTACTCCAACAAGGCCACACCTTCTAATAGTGCCACTTCCCATGGGCCTTTGGAGGCCATTTTCTTTCAAACCACCACAGCCTATATAAAATGATAAGACTCACACTAATGCACTTGCAAGCTGCTATAATGGACAAAAGAGTCCATGCTATGTGGTGCTTAACATATCAATGTACTTATTAATAAATGCAAATGTGTATTATTTTAAATATTTACAAGGAAAAAAATCCCTCCATTTTGATGTTGTTGAAATGCATTATCAAATGATAAGGAGAAGCCTAGGGGTCCTACTCTTAGAAAAGTAATATAATAACAAGGAAAGCATGAGACTGAAGGAGAAATTTTTTCTTTAAAAAACGGCCCTAACACTAACAGAATACAGAGTCTTTGCATGAACTTGGTTTGATTTCTGGCCTCTGTTGACCTTGGACGAATTATTTCACCTCTCCAGGCTAGCTGGTCTAGAAAGTCATGTCTGAAAAAGGATGGCGAGAGAACAATAGTTCTTCCACATACTGGTGAATGTATTAAGTAGCCTAATAACCAAAGTTATTATAACCAAAGTGCTCACCATAACCAAGCTTATTAACTATGAGGAAATGGAAGTTGATTATTTCCATGCTCCACGTCTCTAAAATGAATCCCAGGTCTCCTGTTGCCCTGAATTAAAATACAGCTTTTACTTTAGTTTGTGGAAAATATGTCATCCTTTCTCAAGGGAGTATTTGGGAAATTATACAGTCTGGATTGTTTTATTTTCTAAAAGTTCATACAAGTGCTTATTTTCATACGATTTTGCTCACAATGTTTTCAAAATATATTTCTGAGAATGCAAATTAACTTTGATATTAGAGTCTTTCGTGGAGTAACACGCAGTCAGCTCCTAGATATGGTGCTGGGGCTGGAGAGGTGACTCAAACACTGAGAGAAACATGAAGGTTCTCAAACATGAGGACCTCAGTTCTGTTCCCATGTTGTATCCCCCAGTCATCTGTAACTCCAGTTCCAGAGATACAGTACCCTATTCTGACCTCTGGGGGCACTGTACACATATGGTATACTGTGGGGGACCAGCCCCCACCATTATTTACCCCAGGAACTCTTGAGGAATGAGGGATAAGAGACTTAGTTAGAAATAGAGAGGAGAGAAAACAGACAGAAAACACAAGATGGACTTGGGTGGGCCTGCGTCCTTGTCCACCAGCCCAGAACTTTATTCCAATGGGCTATTTATAATAATGCCAAAGGGTGGAGCAAAAGACCTCCGCCTTGCTAGTTGCAGTCACCTGGTACACAGGCGCATGGTCCAATCAACCTCTCATGCAGTCCTGCTGCGTAGAGCCACTAGGAAACCTAGTGGGCTCCAACAGTATACTTACATGCATGGCAGATAAAACAGTCATACACATAAAATAAAAATAAATATTTTTAAAACAAGAATATTGTTCTAAACCTCAATCTTTAGGTTAGTTTTACAGTCAAAGGGCATAAAGATGTCACCAAATAAAAAAAAAATCAAAACCCAGAACCCAGTGAACTGCTATTCCCCTCCTTGTCAACCCACTCCAATTTTTCCTGGAGGATATTTGCTTTGCTAAATAAACATCCACTTCAACTGAAAAAAAAAAAAAGTCACCAAATCTATTCTGATTTGGAACTTGCCTAAGCTATTTTTAAACACTTCATGATTCTCTAATAGTTCCTTACTTTACAACTTAGAAGGGACCATAGATGGTCATCAGTAAACATGGAACTCTATTTAGCTGGCTAAAAAAAAAAAAAAAACAACTTACGATGTATGATTTAAATGCTTTCTTCCTACACTGTAGTTAATGTCTACAGTGATCTGGTTGATTTCACATACAACCAACAAATTATTGTATTGATAATAAAGATGGAAAGAGTTAAACCACAATGTTCTTCCCAGTTGTTTGGACCTTTCCCACTGCTGTGCCCAGTGTTTACCACCAAGACTCAGGTCAAGCCCACCTTCTCATTGGTCCGATGCATTTAGATGACTCAATCTCTTTCTCATTTTACCCCCCCCAACCCCCACCCACCCACCCACCCCCCACCCCCGCTTTGAATGAGACAGGAAGACACTCTGTCTCCTTCTGGATACATCACAGGGGTGTTTACATTGACGTTTGCCTCCGCTATTTGTGTGTCTGTTGTGACGTGACACTGGGTTCCACAGACCAGAGCAAACACTAAGAATAACTTTGTTTGCTCCCATTACACCTCACCAGGAACCATCAGGTATACATAGAAGGCTCTTGATAACTGTAGATTGCACAATACGTTTGCTTATAGATTAGCTGTCCTTATGACCAATCGTTATTAAGTGGGTGTTTGTAGAATGTACCAAAACATCAATATTTATGCTACATGTTCAAAATGAAGTTATTTTGTGATTTATGATTTTTGTCTTATACTGAGGTGTAACATCCTCAAACTTTCAACTTCAGTACTTCTTAAATTACTCATGGTGTGTTTCTGAATCCTGTCAATCTTTAATTCTCCCATTAGATATCATTTTATATGCTCATCTTCAAACCTATCTTATGTTCCTCTAGATGATGGTAGCATGCAAAACTAAGGATAATGAGGAAAGAAATTAGGGTTTCATTCCAAATACCCCAGGACATTACATCTTTGTGCAGTTATGTGGATGGTCCTTACCTACATGCATTCAATCCTGAACAAATGAAAAGAGCAATTTATGAGCAACTGTTTAAATAGACATGAATTGGGAAGATACAAATCTTTTTTTTTTTTTAATTTTTTATTTTTCAGAACACAAACAGAATATCACACAACAACTGTGAAAAAACAAATCCTTGGGCTATATAAGCATATGTGGTGCTGCTCAGTCATATATATAATAGTTCCACATTTTTTTTTCTCTTTTAGGAATCAACATACAGTTTTCTACAGTGGGCAAAACAATCTACATTCCTACCAATGACATCATGTTGTTGCTTCTATTCAGTTTCCTTGCTAGGTAACATAGGTACCCTGATAATCCATTGTGATTTTGATTTGCATTTCCCTGATAACAATTGACACTGAACACTTATTCATAAACTTGGCCACCATTTCTGTCATTTTGACAAGGCAGCTACTCAGTTCTTTTTTGCATTAATTTATTTATTTATTTTTTTAATTCTATGACATAGCCTTTATTTAACTTGTTCTTCCATTACCTAATGTGTTCCCAGATAAACATACTATTGCTCCTTTACACTCTCCAGTGTCTGCTCATATCTCACCTTCTCACAAAGGCCATCTGTAGCCTTTTCATACAGCCAGCAATGGTTATTTCACATTATATTCTACCTCTCTACCTACAGCATCTAAAACAGTACCTGGAAACATCTACTCAATAAACATACAAAGCAACAAAACATACTGTACTATTTTCCCATGAGTAATTCTTCAGTCACCTTTACTTACATATACTATATACATATATATGAAACTGGTTTATCATCGCACTAAGTGTTTCTTCCCAATCGGGCCTCTCTCGGGGGTGAACATTTCTATGTAGCTCTGGAACAAAATCATCCTCTTCAGACTGTATTGAGGACTTCATCTTCCTTCTTTAGGTTGGATTTTTCCTTCCTGTGCTTTCTGTAAGGCTGGGTTTGTGGATAGGTATTGATTAAATCTGGTTTTATCATGGAATATTTTGTTTACTCCGCCTATGGTGATTGAGAGTTTTGCTGGATATAATAGTCTAGGTTGGCATCCGTGGTCTCTTAGTGTCTGCATAACATTTGTCCAGGACCTTCTAGCTTGCATAGTCTCTATTGAGAAGTCTGGTGTTATTCTGATGGGTTTGCCTTTATATGTTACTTGGTCTTTCTCCTTTGCAGCCCTTAATATTTTTTCTTTCATCTGTATGTTTAATGTTTTGATTATTATGTGGCGAGAGGACTTTCTTTTTGGATCCAGCCTATTTGGTGTTCTGTAAGCTTCTTGTATCTTCATAGGTATTTCTTTCTTTAGGTTAGGAAAGTTTTCTTCTATGATTTTGTTGAATATATTTTCTGTGCCTTTGAGTTGGTATTCTTCTCCTTCTTCTATCCCTATTATTCTTAGGTTTGGTCTTTTCATGGTGTCCCAGATTTTCTGGACGTTTTGTGTTACGACTTTTTTGTCTTTAGTGTTTTCTTTGACTGACGAATCTATTTTCTCTATTGTGTCTTCAGTGTCAGAGATTCTCTGTTCCATCTCTTGTATTCGGTTTGTTATACTTGTTTCTGTAGTTCCTGTTCGTTTAGTCAGGATTTCTATTTCCAGCATTCCCTCAGCTTGTGTTTTCTTTGTTGTCTCAATTTCTTTTTTCAGATCTTGGAATGTTTCTTTCATCTGTTTAATTATTTTTTCTTGGCTTTCTTTGCTTTCTTCCAATTTTTTGTTTGTTTTTTCTTCCATTTCTTTAAGGGAATTTTTTATTTCCTCTTTAAGGAAGTTTTTTATTTCCTCTTTAATGGAGTTTTTCATTTCCTCTTTAAGGGAGTTTTTTATTCCCTCTTTAATGGAGTTTTTCATTTCCTCTTTAAGGGAATTTTTTATTTCCTCTTTAATGGAGTTTTTCATTTCCTCTTTGAGGAAATTTTTTATTTCCTCTTTAAGAATATTTTTTATTTCTTCTTTAAGGGCCTCTATCATCTTCTTTAAGTCATTGTTAGGATTAATTTCTTCTGTTTCTTCTGCCTTGGTATGTTCAGGACTTACACTTGTAGGGTCGGTAGGTTCTGGTGTTGTCATATAGGCCTTTATGTTGTTGCCTGTATTTTTCCGCTGGCGTCTACTCATCTCTTTCTCTGCTCAGTGCAGATGGTGTGAGACCCTAACCCTTCAGGCTTACACCTCTAAGCCTCAGAAATGAGAAACTTCAAGCACCGGGAAATGAGAAACTAAAAATCTGGTTCTCTGGGCAAGCTGACCACCCCTGTTCTCAGTCGGTGAGGTGTATACTTAAGATTCTGGTGCTCTGGTTCGGTGGTTGTGTGGTCTTAATAAGTTCTTTTGAGAGCTTCTTGAAATACAGGATCCAAAGACACCTCTTACTCCGTGGCTTGCTGTATAGCTGGGTGGCTGGCCCCTGATGTCTTCCTCCTTCTCTGGCTCCTCGATCCTTCAGGTTCCTGCAAGCACCGCGTCCTCCCTCGTTGCCTCTGTAGCCACAGCTGCACTGATCCCTGCCACGGAGCTCAGGTCTCGCAGGGCGCTGCGCTCTCCACTAGTTCCCAATTGAGAAGCAATCAGCAAGGTGATTAACAGCCACTGTGCGGGTACAGGTGTCCCTGATCCTTGTAGCTCCTCTTCTTGCGTTCACCCAGCTCTGTCGCGCCCCAAAGGGTCACCCAGGGAGCCCCCGGCTGCTGCTCCTTCCCTGTGCTCGCCACGACCACACCGCTAGTACCGCGCCTCTCACCCGTGCGTTCGGCGATCCGCTCACCCGCAGGCCTGGGGAGACCGCACAGGAAGGATCGATCCAAACCGCGGATTCCCAAGGAAGGCAGAGAAACTCTGATGCTCTAGCCAGCTTTTCTTAACTTAAATTAATCCTTCTATCTTTTTTCTCTGAGCTTTTATCTTTCACTTTTTCTGTATACCTTTTTTGACGTCTTTCTTTGTGGCCCTGTTCCTCTTACTTCCACATCAGTTCATCATCCTATTTTGCTCTCACACACGGCCCACCAGCGGCAGCCGCCATCTTGATTCCGTAGATCGTCTTTCCTGCCGCTGCTGTCCTACCTCTCCCTAGAGACCTCTCCGAAAAAAAAAAAAGCCTGTTCTTATATCTTAAATTAATCCATTTCCATAAATCTATACCTTGCCACGTGGCTCGTGGCTTACCGGCATCTTTACATGCTGCTTGTGATACAAATCTTTAAAAAATGGTGGACTGGCCTTCACACAGCATAGGTTTATTGACATTGTATTTCCTTTTTTTGAAATATCAGAATCGGGATATAAAACCTGCACCTATGAATCCTCAGCTGCAAGTCCTAAGAGTGAATTACCAAGCATTGTTCATATATCTCCACTGATGCCTCGTGTGTCCTCAGTTAACTGAAAACTGAGAATTGCAAGGCTTCCTTCAGTAGTTACAGTATGCCACTTGGTGAGCCTGTCACTAACATGCTTTTCTATTTTCTTAGAAAATACCATAAACAGGAGCCAAGAGTATCCTTCGTAACAATCACACATAATTTTTAAATGCCAACAGTCTTTTATTTAGAATGTTATTACTATGAAATGATAGTTACATGGTCTTATACAATTTTTATCTAGACTTGAGTTCTTTGGCGGAGGAGCCGAGACAGGGTTTCTCTGTGTAGTCCTGGCTGTCTCAGAACTCACTTTGTAGACTAGTCTGGCCTCATACTCACAGAGATCCACCTGCCTCTGCCTCCCCAATGCTAGGGTTGAAGGCACGTGCCACTATGCCCATCTTAAAAATGAACTCTTACAAAATTCTATTATTCTCACTACCTCATCCCCTATGACGTGTTCAAACAAGACAGGAATGCTATGTATAGTCCTTCCCACTGATTTCTTCCCCTGACTCCTTCTTCTACAACTACAATAGAGAAGCTTTTCCACTTCTAAGGACTCACTTTATTCCATTAGACCTCCAAGATAATCCTGCCCCGCACCCTTTAAGGTCATCTGTGACATGTGGCATAATGAAATCATGGGAGAGACATAGCACACTCACTAGATCTCAGAACTGGATGTGGAAATACTTGGCATATGAGTTCATAGACTTTGGCTACAAAGACTACCTGCCACAGTTAAGATGATTAAGAGCAAACTAGAAAAGAAATACCAACAATAAAACAACCAAATAGAGGTGAGCAGCAAGAAGCCAGACTAACTCCAGTGCCCAGCAAAGCACCTGGCATGGAGTAAGCTCTCTGCCACATTTATTGAACAAATAAATGAGTCTGTGACTCTGGAAGTTTCCTTTCACCTTCATAGCTTGCTATTATTGCATATTATATCACATTTCTGAACATAATTTTAAGCAAACCAATATAGTATCTTGAAACTACCATACATAATGTATGAGATTTGTCTAGAATAGGGACCATCAATATTCTTTTATTTCTATGTCATATCTGATTGATGGAAGGTGACCCTCTGAAGCACTGTATGGAGACTGACTTTGAGGTTTGAACCAAGCTCACTGGACAAGAGCACGGTGAACTCTTCAGTGGTCTATGTGAGTACTCTAGGTACAGGGATAACCATGACGTCGGTTACCATCCCGCATCCACTGTATTGGTTACTTTTCTTGTTTCTGTGACAAAATACCCAGCAAAAAGCAACTAAAGGAAGGAAGTGTTTATTTTGGCTAACAGTTAGGGGGTTGGGTGTAGAAGTCCATCATGGCTAGGAAAGCAAGGAGGCAGGACTAGCTCCTACCTGAAACAGCTGGAGACAGCTGCTCACAGCTCTGTGGATCAGGAAGTAGAGGAAAGGGAATGCTTGACTCCTTGATTGTCCTAGATTCTCAGCCCAATGAATGGTGCCGCCTACATTTAGGGTTAGTCCTAACCCCCACCGTCAGACCTCTCTAGATTATCATCACAAACATTCCTGTTGGGATGTTTCATTAATGCTCTAGACATTTCTTAATCCAATCAAGTCGACAACCAACATTCT
>CABHPP010140666.1:29518-49480 GCA_902168425.1 Peromyscus attwateri | reverse complement strand
CAGGGAAAAGACCCAAGGACCTCCCCCATGACCTACTTCTTCTAGCTAGGGCTCATTTCCTCAAGTTTCTAGAAGATCTTGAAATACCACTAGTCCCTAGGGATCAAGCTTCCATCAGTGAGCCCTGGGGGAGGGGGGAGGGGGGCGTTTTGTATCCAAACCTTAACAAGCTGTGACAAGGGCATTTCTAGAATCTCTATTCCCCCCTGTTGACTCTATCCTCAGTCTTCTCCCCAATGGGATGACGGGCTTGAACTGCGTGTTCTCTCAGATCTCTTCTTCCACGGTTTGTTTTTAGTGACATGCTCTGTTGATGCTTGCCCGGCACGCTTTCATCTTCTTCAGTTTTGTTCTGGCCCTGGTGCTCTTGAACAGCACATTCTGATTTCCACAAAAACATCACCCTGTCAGATGAGTCAAAACGCCTAAAGCGCCATCAGAGTCAATATGGTTGGTGCCGGGTGAATGTGGCTGCCCTCCTGCGGACCCATTGGGGCTCAGCCGGTCTAGAGTCTTCATGGCCAAGGATGCCCTCCCTGGTGGTGCAAGGGTTAATGCCACCTGTCAGAACCCCATGTGGGTAGAACTGTGTCTCAAGGCAGTGACTTTTAAGCTTCTCATGCTGGAAGGCAGAACTTTTCTTCCTTGTAGCCTAGCTTTTCTCGGACTTTAAATGCAGCCAAGACATTAAATAAAGAGGAAGGGATGAAAAACTTGGAAGGGTTTTTATACTTTTTGTGAAAGAAAAAAAATTCATTTCTTTTCTTTCTTTTATTTTGTAACCATTACCCAAATCTCCTCCAAACACACAGACCCTACAGTATCCCTATTAAATTATATAGAGCGAGTCCAGCCCTTGACTGTCAGCGGGGCCCATCAGTCCTAATTTATCGCCCCAGGAAACACAGTACAATTATGGTAATAAATAATAATAGGATTCAGTACATGACAACATGAATGATGGAGCCTCTCAGAATTCATTTACATTGCTTTGTGTTGCAATCATCGGGCCTCTAATGTAATGCCAAGCAAATGAGCCCCTTTGAATATTGTGCAATCCATTGGAAGTCAACTGGCACAAAACTCACTCAATAAATCATGTTCAAACACATGCCTGCAATGACAGGTAAATCAACAATGAAGTAATTGCATTTAATGTATTGAAATACTGGACCAAAAAACAGTGACCTCAAAGTGACTTTTTGTAAAAGGTATGATATAGTTGCAAAGGGAGCGAGCTCCTTCCCAAGGTACGCTTTGCTCAGATGCACACACCGTGGCCGAGGTGGCTGTCTAAGTGCAAGCCTGGATTTCCTACCCTCGTTGTGCGGTGACCGTCGGAGCAGGCTGCCAGACACTTCAGAACGGTGTTCGCCAGCCTGAATGTAAGGGTCACAGAGAGCGGAAATTAGCCCTAGGGAGAGCACTGTCTTCTCCACCGGAGCTGTTGCCCACTCAGAAAACCTTGGCAGGGGGAGGGTGGCAAGAGCAGTGGGTCCCGACTCAGAAGGGAGGTGGCCCTGTCTTGCTCTGAGACTCACTAGATCTAGTGAAGCCAAGCTCTTCCAGCTCTCAGGCCTTCATGACATGAAGCATTGGGATTGTCATGTCTGAAACTCACTGCACTTCTAGCATTCTATGAAGCCGCGGTTCCAATTAGGGGCCTTTGCTTTTAAGCAGGGGGCGGGGGGAGCCTCAGCTCTTCTTGCCCCTGAGTGTTGAAGGCACTGGTTTGAATCAGCATGCATCTCTTCATCATCCTTTCTGTCGTGGAGGCCGAGTATGTGCTTCTAATTTCTGTGAAAGTCGGGCCTGCCCCTTTCTGGGCAAACAGACAAGTCCGAAAATAGGTCCCCGGGGGCTCTGTGGATGGATAACAGACAGCATGGAAATGACAACCTTCCCTACATTCCTCATCCCTCCCACCCCAGCTCCCCTCTTCCCGGGGACCATGTCAAGGAGAGATGAAGCAGAGCCTCCGTGAAGCCAAAGGCCACTTAAGGAACTTCTCTGCTCTTGCGGAAAACTCATTCTTGGCTGAAGGCTGCTCCAGCTCAGGCCTCCCTGCAGAGCGCCTGTCCCCCCTCACTTCTGACCCCTCTCCAGTGGATCGCGTGGGTCCTCCAGGGTTGACGTTTGGAGAGGTGGGGAGGAATGGAGAAAATCATGTCACACTCTGAGGAGGAAGACCTGGCGAAGTGCCAGCTCTGTGATTTACTTGACAGGTGGCTTTTGTAGATGTCCTTTCACTTCCGTGCTCCACGGCTCCGTCTGTAAAGTCACAGCGACACTTGTGGTGGGCTCCAGCCCGGTCTTTGTAGGGAGTAGGACAGATGAGAAAAGGGATTTATTGGTCATAAAACACAATACAAAACTAATTTTTATGATGACTTGGAAGAAAAGAACACCCCGAGACAAGGGCTGCGCTCAAATAATGTTGCTTACCAAAAAGTTATCTTGGTTATTTATCTAAATATTTTTCTTGTCTGAACCTCCTACTGAGGAGGTGGGGTGAGGAGGTGGGGAGAGGGGGAGCTGTGGGGGCCTGGTCTACATCATTCTGAACTTAGCAGCCCCTAGAGCAACCATAACCAGCATTTATTGGATGTATTGATAAAGGATGTCTTTTCTATCCTTGAGTAAATTTTAATAAAACACTTCAAAGTAGTTACCACAAACACGTTTGACACCCACTGACCTCCCTCAGATTGCCCACTGCGTTCTCTTTCCTTGCTGAAGAGGGTTTTTGTTGTTGTTTTTAATCAGGAGAAGGTTTCTTTACCAAAGGCCTCTATTGGAATGGCAGCAATGGCAAAGCCTTTAATTCCTGCGAAGATGCCTTCCAAGGCCAAACTGGGCTACGGTTTTCCCAGACAATAACAATCCAGAAAAAGACAGCGAACTCATTTCCAAGAAGAAAGGAGTCCAGGGAGCTGGACAAATCCACAAGCGTTTATAGCAGAGGAGGAGGGAAGCCATGGTTGACAGACCCATGAAAGCCCTTGAGTAAATGCCAATGGGATTCTTTGTATCATGTGCCCTAGACCAGGCCACCCTCTTCTGGATATCGTTCCATCGCGGAAACACAAGGGCTAACTCAGAGATCGTCTACATCACTCTTCCCACAGCAAGCCCCTGCTGCATCCCTAGCTGCCATTTGATCAGACTAGAAAGAGTTCGGCTGGCAAAACAAAGGGCTAGTGAGCAGAGCTGGTGGGTGGGAGGCAAAAACTGAAGGCCCCCCATGGGAAGGGAGGCATCAGGAAGGTTCTAATTCTAGAAAACTGTTACCGGTGTGGGGACGTAAATTTGTTCCCCAAGTAAGGGAACATCAGGAATGCGGGGGACCTGGATTCTTTAGCTGACCTTAAAGACCTAGAGACTTTTCATCTACATCGACCTTGGGTGTTCAACACTGTGTAGGATTTGCAGGCAAGACGGCATTTGGCAGCAAAAAACTCAGATACCCAATTCCCACTTCTGAGGTTCAAGGGTCCCTTCAGGAAAAAGCCATCAGTAAGCCAAATCTAGGGCTAGGAGGGAGACATCACCCTGTGGCCTAAGGCAACCTTGAACTGATGGGACAATCTCTATAAACTCCCTTCAACTGAACATATTGTAAATATGTATTTACAGAAAGCAATGGATTTTAGCCTATCCATATAAGTGGCTTATAGATGCCCCCTCCCAAATCCCCACAATTCAAATGATGGCTTTGCTCTCATTTCTTCCTGTAGCAATTGGCTCAGCCCTCACCCACCACATCCTCTCTTTCCTCTCAGGAACTCTGGGATAGCAAATAAACTCCTGCCTCTTGTCATTTTATTAGGCAGCTCCCGAGAGCCAAGGAGCCGCAGCCCTGGCTGTGAAGTGAGTCTGGTGCAGGCGGCTTGATTAATGACTGAGGTTCAACAGATGTCTCCCCTCTCCCTGGATCCTCCAGTGCACACAGAGCCAGCTGAAGCTGAGGGGATGGGAGAGCACTGGGGCCCCATGGAACATAGGAACCAAGTACCAAGTGATCTGGGCAACTCTAGCTTTCTCTCCGCGACAGGAAGGGCTGGAATGCTTCTCCTGCTCTCATTTTAAAGTGAGTAGGCAAAGGGAAAGCAGAAGGAGGAAAGTTTTAGTCCAGAACCTCCCAGGCAACTTTTTTTAGACAAAGTTATAGGATGACAAGAGAATAACTCTTTTTGAAAATGCCATAGCAAGTATAAAGACTGGGCAGAAACTCTCCGTAGCTTTTTACTACGTAACTACCATGGGTTCTGGGGGAGGAGCAGATAGGATCCATTATCTTACAGAAGCCAGGGCTTGGGCAGGTACCCAAGCAATCACCATAGGAATGGGCATTTTCCATAGCCAGGAACATTCAGTCTCTTAGCTTGTTTTCTGTTGTAGTAATTAGCTTTTCATCTGTGTGACTACAATACTCAATAGAAACAACCTTAAGGGAGGGATAATTTATTTAGTCCATGGTTTCTATGGTGATTAATACTCATAGTTAACTTGAATGGATTTGGAAGAATCTAAGAGGTATGTATGTAAACCTTTGTGCATGCCCTTGAGGGAATTTCCAAAACTATTTAATTCCAGAGGGAAGACTCCTTCTGAATGAGGATGGCACCATGCCATGGCCTGGGGTCCCTGACTGAGCACCCAGGGATAATGGAAAAGACAACAGCAAACGACTCAGCACCAGCATTCCTGTCTGCTTCTCGACGAGTCACAGTGCGAGCCCCACCCTGTGCGCCACCTCTGTGCTTTCCCACTGTGATGGACTTCATCCACTTAAGACTGTGAGCCAAAACAGATTCTTCCCCCTCAAGCAATTCCTGTCAGGGGTTTTGTAACAGCAATCAGAAAAGTCACCACTATCATTTCAGAAGCCCCAGTCCACCCAAAGCAGGGAAAGCATGGGCGGGGGACGGACATCATAGTGGCAGCAGCATACATAGACTGTTCCTCACTGCCTGGTGGATGGCAAGTGGTGTACACAACAGGAAAAGGCCAGAAATAAGATGCCCCAAGGACCCGCCCCTAGTGTCCTACTTCCTCTAGCTGGGTCCCACCCGCTAGAATTTCCGGACCCTCCACCAGCTAGAGACCATGCATTCAGCTTGTGAGCCCGTAGAGACAGTCCCTAGGCAAGTCACAGTTGAACCACTCTTTCAACCCAGCCTAGTATCCTCTACTAAAAGGGACTGGGGTTATGTTCTCTACTTGCCAGGCGACCTCAAGAATCATAGCCCAGGCGACAGTGTTGGATTGAATACCCAGATCTGAGGTTTATGCTGTGAAGCAAGGAAGGCAAGTTATAGTGTGGACTTCCCTTTCCAAAATGCCTTTGTTACCCTCATTTGTGAAGTATAAACACCTGGGGAACAACCACTTTCCTAATTACTTTTTGTTTATTTCATCTGAAACTATCAATTATGAAGGATCCTTATAGCCCATTGGAATAACCTTTAAGAATAAAACCTAAATCGTGAGCACTTGATGTCAACCTCCTGAGTAGGATGAGGGCAGATCTTGCTCCTCCAGACACAGTCAGAACAGCCCCATTCCAAACTCAGACACAGTCAAAGAGCCAGAGTGACAAGGGGACCATGTAAGTCACCAAATCCATGCTATCATTTTACGTATGTGGCAACTAAGAACTAGAGAGACGGACTGTTGCTGACCTAAGGAGGTTCACATGGCTATCACAGAGCTGCTCTTGAACCCAGGGCTCATGTCCCTAGTCTACTGCTCATTGTGAAATCAAACATCTTCCCTGGTGGTTGAAAACTGCAAAGGTACGGGTGAGGTTAAAATCTCCAGCAGCAGATATTTTTAAACTATTATAAGGAAAAAAAAAACCAAATGTATTTAACTTATAACCCACGATTTCTCAAGTTCTTCAATGGAAAATCAACCTTTCTCTCCCTTTCTTCCTCCCAAACTTTCTTCTTCCTTTCCCTCCTTTTTCTCTCTCCTCATCTTCTCTTCCCCTCCCCACTTCGGCTAAAATTTATTTAAGTGCCAGAGGATCGGTGTTAATCCATAGAACACGCATGGGAAATGGTAAAAGAGATGGGTCAGGAATGGCAGGCATAGGCGGAAAGCAGCCCTCTGGTCAGAGTCACTTTGCAAGCCTTGGACAATTCACGTGACCCCTCTGGGTCATACAGCTCAGCTATGATTTGAAATGAACGCTCTTGTGTTCCTGCTTGAGGCGAGAGAAGGAAAACCGTGGACCAGGATTCTCGACTCAGTCGGGGTCAATGCCACCAGAAATGTGGGCTTCAATGTCACCATTGCGAGGTAAAGCCTTTCTCATGTCAACTTAACTTATTTCATTCAAATAAATTATTCTTTTATTTATTCTTTCTCGCTCCCATTTATTCAAATGAGCATTTCTCAAAAAGTCTTTCCAGGAGGAAGTAAACAAAACCTCTGGCTCTCTCATGAAGGCCCTCTCCTCTCTTGTGCCCCGTGCCGAAATAACCTACTGGTGCCAAGCACACAGGAGATTTCTCTTGGCTTTTCTGGGGCTCAATTAAGACCCTTCCCTTTCAAACTACATGCCTGAATTTTACATTTTGTTTCAATAATTATCAGACCTGCCCCCACACACCCTCTTTTGCAGCAGGCCAACATTCTGGCTAAGCATCAGGACCACACCAGCAACAGCTTCTGCCTCTGATTTCCTGAGTGGTTCCCACACCTGGCATGATCAGAGTCCAGAGACGTCAGGTGAGGAAGTGGAGTTGCTCTGGCCTCCTGACTGAGAGGCTAATGTGCTGGACAATGGACATGCTTTGCAATACGCCATCTGCGTAAGACTGGGCTCTACCAAAGAAGTAGCAGGGAACCAGAGCTGTAGAAGGAGAGAAGCCATGCTGACTGATGGAGAAAGGCAAATAGTCTATGAATTCAGATACATATTTTTTAATCTACCAAGCAAAAGGAAATGAAAAGCTACCCTCTCCCCATGCACACACTAAAGGACTGTTTTTCTAAGACAGAGAGGAAGGAAACTGGAATCACTTTTGAAGGCAAAAGGCTGTTTATTTTTGCCCAAGCGTAGATTTTTTTTTTTTTTCTGCCTCTGGCAACTGTATCAGAATCGGAGACTTCAGCAAAGAAATCCATTCACTTGTCATCACATAAAACCTCTATTCCACAGAGGAAATGGCAGAATTTCACCCTTAACAGGATTTGTCACCAGAGGGGAGAGGGGAGCAGAGTGAAGAGGCCAAGCCAGCTTCCATCCGGGGACATTTAGTGACCTCGTTGTGAAGGCTGTTTCTTTAGAGAGGTTTATGTCACCCTAAGACAGAGATAGAGAGGAAAGAGTTAGGACAGGGTGACCCCAAGTTCTCAGCCCAGGCCAATATAGAGAGATTCTGCTCACATCACCACAGAGGGCCATGGGAATGTCTTTGAAGAGGCCGGAACACAGATCCTCCGTTCCCTTTGGAGAATGCCTGGTGCCTGTTTCATAAGGACTGGAGCAATTGCTGGTGACTGAGCTTAGCACAGGCTATAGGCAGTGTGCTAAGCCAAGGTTCATTTCCTTTATTTCCTGCCAGGGACTTTTCCCACTGCCATCTCCTGCCTATCCATCTGGATTTAGCCCCATCTGCAAAGACTGTTAGACTATTAGGAGGGAGCCCCAAATTGCCCTTTTGCAACACTTACTCTTATCAGGTCGGAGTTTCATCGTTACCCTCCACGTGGGATGTTCTCCTGCCCCTCCGTTCAGTTCTTCTTTGTGCCACTCAACTTCCAATTTGATATTGAAATCAAAGAACAGCAACCGCGGTGCCCTGAGCATCCCCTGTATCAAATACTCCTGAATTCCGAAGGCTGAGGTCAGCATCCAGAAGACCCAGAACCAGAGGAAATGTGGTTGCTAGGATGCAGGAATGTTTATTAGGCTCTCAGCCTTAATTAGGTGTAAGTAACATCTTGTCAATGTTCTGCCGCGTGTGCTAATGCTGTTGGGGTAATTTGACCTAGACTGACAGCTTAAATCAGAAATGAGAGTCAACATGTCTATGATGAGGTCAGACGGGATGGCTATATTAACAGAAGTCTGGGAAATTCTAGGCCTTATTATATTGACTCTACTTCTCAAGTGTTTCTGTTAAAAGAAGCCTCATTGGGGGAATCGCACAGGGCCTCCCACGGCCACCTGGACACAGGAGATTTTCTGCAATGGATTCTTTGAAGAAGTGATTGAAGGAAGATGAGACCAGGGAAGCTGCTGGTTTGGGGTAGAATTTCTATGAACAGATCTATTGAAAGTTAAGAGGTGCAGTAACGACATTTTGGGTGAGCTAAAAGCGGCCTAAAAATTAGTTTGCAGCTGTTTCTTTTTCCATCTCTGCCCTGGGCTATTTTCAAAATGAAAAGAATGAGATCAGGTACTGAACAGGGAGGTAGAGTTGAAAAGGCAATAATAAAAATTTAAAGACCTGAAAGAGGAAGGCGATAATCTCTGGAAGGTGTTAGAAGCACATTTGACTTAGGAGAGAAAATTTCTCAAAGGGGGGAGAAAACATATGGGCCACAAGAAAGATCATTGGTTCTAAGGACTAGCACCTTGCAGGCTGGCCCACCCAGGAACCCTTTTGTCAAGACTCCAAGGAGTGCTGTCCGGAAGACATTTGCAGCCAGGACCATAAGTACAGATATACCATGAGCCCCCATTGGCCTGCCGTTTTAAGAACAAGGAGAGAAAGGAGGGATGGTGTCATATCTGGCCATGCCAGAAGGTTCTGTGTTTCTGGAAACTAAAGTATCTGGTGATCATTAAGTAATGAGGCCTGGCCCAGGCACACAATCTCTCTACAGGATATAGGGCTTATATCCAAAGCAGTGGAGAGCACAGACAGGGCTTTACAAAAGAATCCTCTTTCTTACCCTTTTCAGAGTAAGAAGTTTGTGTTCACACTGCTGAGCAAGACTCAGAGTAGTGAATGGTCAACTTATAAGGAGGCAGACTCGCCGTGGATTCCAACAGATGACCATCAGTGGCTTTGCAAGGGGACTTTCTCCAGAGCTGTTTTACATGACGGTTCCTACATATTCCTGCAATTCTTTGTAACACTAGGTAGAGTTGATGAAGCCTGCAGATATTGACACTGCTTCAGAGGTTGGAACAGATCCTGCCCGAGTTTTAAAGCAATGAATAAACTTGGAAACAAGAGGATTTGCATAGTGTCTGATAAATAAATATTCATGTTTTTAGCATTGGTTTTGTTGTGGTTGTAGTATAATAATAATAATAATAATAATAATGATAATAATAATAACAATAATAATAATAATAGTAATAATATTTCCCCTCACAGAAAAAAACTAAAAAGTATATACCTTCCATTTACCTGAAAAACACTCATCATTTCTTAAAAAATCTTTTTCCCTTTTTTGTTGGTATGGATACAAATTGTTTTCCTTTCTGTCTCGTACTAGATGTGACTGGAAACTTCTTTTCAATCAACTTGGAGGCAAGGCATCATCACCTTTGCAGACTAACTCACTCTTTTGAAGACGCAGCAGGATGTGGCAGGCTACCCTTGGTGCTCTTCCCTCCATCTCTTCCTTTGAAGGTCCTGATGAGAGCAGTCAGGGACACAGGGCAGTACACGGGGACCTTGGTCCTGCTTACCCGCTCCCAACTTTTCCTTTAAAGAAAACACAAGCTCCCACCACCAAGAGGGTCTGCGTGTTTCTCTTTTTTTGCTGTGGATTCTATAGATGGAGATTAGTGTTACTAAGATACATCTTAGTCCTCTGACATGTCCTCCCTCCCCCTCTTGGGCAAAGCATCATGATGTCACTGGGAAAAAGAAAAACCATTTTTTCTGTTCAAAAAATTTCCATTGAGCTAGGCCTGGTAGCAAAGATGTATAATCGCAGCTCCTTGGGAGGCTGAGGATCACAAGTTTAAGACCAGCCTAGTCTACAGAGTGAGTTCAAAGCCAGTCTGGGCAACTTAGTTACATGGTGTCTTGATATAAAATGGGGAGGGATGTCTGGGGAGACAGCTGAGTTGATAAAGTATTTGCCATGCAAGCAGAAGGACCCAAGCTAGAGTCCTTAGCACCCACAGAAAAAGCTGGGTATGGTGGCGCATAATTGTAATACCAGCACTGGAGAAATGGATGCAAGCAGATGCCTGGGGCTCAGTGGGTAACTCGCCTACCCTAACAGCCATCCCCAGTTCCCATGTGCCCCTAAAACCATGGTGGGCAGTTCCTGAAGAATGACACTGGACGGTGACATGGCTTTCATATATATGTTTATGTATGTGCATCTGTATACCCTCTGCAAATACACACACACACACACACACACACACACACACACACACCCAAGCCTCCTGCCCTCAGCCACAGCACTGCACCACCCAGCCTGCCAACGAGAAGACATAGCCTCTGCCCTGCAGGAAGTCACAGTCTGTTAGCTGAACATCATGTGTCATACAATTAAGTAATCGGGCCTCTAAACATAAATGAATCATCCTGTGAAACACCAAGGCATAAAAGCCCATCTGACATTTGATCAAGCCCCATCTTAATCAAATCATGTCTGCGTCGGCCGATCTGTACAACGCACAGCTCCTGTAGCATCCACAGCCTCCACCCTTCTCAGGCTCTCTACTGCTGTTCCTGAATCAGGAACTGTCCTGAACTGAATTGCTGCTGGCTCTAGATGATCTGTATCGCTTTCCTAACAAAGTAAGGTGATGCCACTGTAAACAAACCTGTACTTTTGTTGTTTAAAAAGCATCCATTAAGCCAGGCCTGGAAGCACAGGTCTGTAAACTTCAGGTAACTGGGTAGCTAAGGCAGAAATGCACTGCCTTGAAGGATAGGGCCAGAAGGTCAAAGTCAAGGCACTGTTGGGCCCATACCCTCTAAAGGATAAGGACTCTTCCTTGGTATTCCTTGGTTTGTGGAAACAAGATCCCCAAGACCCAGGATTTTCCTTGAGTCTCTTCCTTCTGTACTCTAGTTATGTTTGTCTAGCTCTGTGCTCAAGTGTCCTGGTTTTGTAAGAATGTATATGGATTTGAGGCATCCCCTAAAAATTGCACTCTAACCTTATTACCTATGTGAAGACTCTATTTCCACATAAACTTAGATTCTGAGGGACAGAGGGTAGGAATTTTAATCCATCTTTTTTTTGAGACCATAACTGAACACAGAATGATACTCTAGCCGGAAGCAATCCAGGAAAGTCCAGAGGCTACACAGTGATGTGATCCAAGAACTCTGTTCAGAGTGAGTGCCTCACTGTGGACAGTACTCTGCTGTACGGCGGATTTTCATTTCATCTTATTGTACTTAAAGTCACCTAAGAGATGGGTGAGGCACACCTCTGGGTGTGTCTGTGAGGGTATTTCCAGAGAGGATTAATTGAGCCCCGAAGGGGAAAGACCTACTCCAAAAGTAGGTGACATCATGCGATGGGGCTGAGATTCTAAACAGAACAAAAGAAGGCTGCAAGCTGAGGGAGAATGTTCCGGTGCCCAGCCCACCCAACGTGAACTGCCCTGTCTGCCACGCCTTCCCCATGGTGATGGGCTGCACCTTTCCAATTGTGACCTCAGATGAATCCTTCTTAAGTTGCTCTATCAGGTACTCACCACAGCGGTGTGAAGAATGTATTTGTTGACCTCTCAGACTGTACACCTTGCGCTCCAGCCCAAGGGTGGCAGGCAAGGGAGAGAAAACAGGGAGTCACAGAAGTCTGGGAGATGAGCTGTCTCCCACAGCCCCAGAAGACAGAGCTCTCAGTGAAATGTTTCCGAAGCCTGGAGTCAGGAGGTAAATACAGCTCTCCACGGGACCCAGATGGCCGCTAGCACTGCCTCCAGGACCAGTGCTAACTGGTTTGTCAGGCATGCTTTAGTGGCTGTTTTCAATGCGAGCTGAGAGGATTCTCGTCTGAGACTTGAATTTTTGCATGTGGTCGAAACAACATCTACAGTTCACATACTGTGGAAAACCAATCCAAGGCCCTCTTATCTACTTTCTTAATCACTGTAGCATCTCCTTCTCATATACGTGTAAATAGGTACCATATATGTGGATGTACTGTACATTATTAACAATACAGACATAAATGCATATATATATATATATATATATGTAATGGGTAGCCATTCCAGCTTTGATCTGGAAGTTCCAATCCCCATTGAGGCTTCGGTAACTGTCACGCCTATAAGGCAGGGCCGAGAGAGGACCCTGAAGACCTGAGATTCAGATGGGCCAGCTGTCTTGGTTCCTGGACCCGGGACGCTGGAGGCAGACCGAGCAGAGTTCTCCAGAGAACACCGGACTGTGCTACACCTTTCCCAGACCTTGTTACCTATCCCTTCACTTGTAAGTTACCCCACAAAATAAACCTCCCTTTTAACTACGTGGAGTGGCCTTAATAATTTCACCAATCTCTGTCTATCTATCTATATGCATATGCACACTGTGGATTTTTTTCTCATACCAGATAGAATTTGCAGGGACATATACGACTACTTGCATTAGTAAAATTACAAATCTGTTGCTATGTTCCTTTGGTATCTGAATAGTTATGATCATGATAGTAATAATAATAGTCTTTAACATTATTCATCAAACCCACTGCTAGATATATACTGTAAGAAGACGAAGTTAGCACGTTGAAGAGATACACACATGCCCATGTTTATTGCAGCAGTCTGTATTCACAGTAATCGAGACAAGGAGTCATTCTGGATAATTACCTAACGGTTGAATGAATAAATTGTGGTACTCACAGTGGAATATGATTGAGTCATAAAAAGTTATGTCAGGTGTGGCAACAAGATGACTCTAGAGGGCATTATGTTAAATGAAATAAGCCAGACCCAGAAAGATCCAAACCACATGTTCTAACTCTTCTCTGGAAACCATCGTGGTTGATCGCATAGAAGTAGCATAGAATGGTGGTTATCAGAGTCTGGGAAGGAGTGGGGAGGAGGCTGGGATAGGGAGAGGTTGGTTAATGGGTATAAAAACAAAACAAAACAAAACACAGTTGTATAGAAGGAGTAAGTTCTAGTGTATAGTACAGTAGGGTGACTATACTTAGTAATAAAATAAAGTGTATTTCAAAACAGCTAGAAGAAAGGATTTTAAATGCTCTTATCATACTGAAATAATAAATGTTGGAAATGATAGAAAATCTGATTATTCTGATTTGACCATTATATACCATACACATGTATCAAAATAATTCACCATATGTCACAAGTATGTGCCATTATATGTCAATAAAATAAAAAATATAAAAACAAGTATGACTGGGCTGGGATATACCTCAGTTGAGAGACTGCTTGCTAAATACACTGGAGTCCCTGGGTTTCATCCCCAGGACTGTGCAGACAGGGCACAGTGATACATTCCTGTAATTCCAAGCCTTGGGAAGTGGAGGCAGGAGGATCAGGAAGTTAAGGCCATCTTGCCCTGTGTGAGACTATCTGAAAAGCTGAAACAAACAAACAAAAATAGCTCACAGAAACAAATTCTCACGCCAGACACTTTGCTATGAGCTTTCGGTCCATTTAATTTGGTCTTTCCTCCTGTCTGGGAGGTAGGGACTATTATTCCCCTTTTAAGGATGGGTAAAGCCAAGGCTTAGATTGTTCAGCCTGACACACTGGGATAGACAGGTCTGAGTCTTGAACCTAGGTGGCCTGTGCAGAACAAACGCCATCCCTCCCTTCCCACCTCCTGTGTCTCAACCACTAGGGTCTCCTGGATTCCTAGAGGTGATGTGGGTGTTGCGGATCACTTGCCTCAGAAGTCTTGCTTCCTGTATAAGAATTCTGAGTGTCCAGGGGGGTCATGTTGAGGGGCTGGTGGCTCGGATGCTGGTGAAAATGGATGTATGTTGTCAGCATCTGCTTCCACAGTTCCTGCTTTCATGCAGCCCCAACTCTCCTGAGCTGTACCCCATAGACACCCCAGGCCTCTCTGTGGATGACTCCCCTCCTCTTCCCCCACATCCATGTAGGGTTGTCTTGGGTTGCTGTTGGGTGTTCTGGCTGTTTCGATTAGAACCAGCAAGAGCCGTGCTAGCCCCTGCGCGAGGGCCACCATTTTTTAAAAAGCCTGGACACAGAATTTTAAGACTTAAAGCAAAAAATCATTACAGTCCATAAAGGGTTCAGCAGCTCACCTGAAACCCTAATTAATCACATGCACATGCTCCAGCATTCCAGTTAATCAGGGGCTTTCTGTGCTCGCTTTGTATTGCCAACTCCAGCTCGAATGCACCATTCAGCTTCAAGTGGAGGTTCAGCTGATAGTTCTGACTGACAAAAGCAATTAAAAGCATAATGAAAACTCCCTACAAACCTTGTTATTATTGTGAAGGTGTTTCACATTTGCGAGGCACTTTTAACAATCCTTCTGATTAGTCATTCGCCCAAGTATTTGACTAAACATTTCAAATCAAGTCAAAATAATCACAGAGGGATAATAGCGCTTACAGGATCGCTTAGAGGAATTGTGATCACAGTGTTTCATTTTCTTTGCTTTTTGGAATTGAGTAAATAAATTGTCTTAGTCCGTTTTTTTTTTTGTTTTTGTTACCACAACAGAAGAGCACTAAGTGGGTAATTTACAAACAAGAAAGCCCATTTGGCTCATGATTCTGGAGGCTCTCTCTTGACTTCGTTGCATCTTTACACAGTGGAGGTACCACAAGGCAAGACAGAACAAATGGGTTCCTGTGTACAGAGCCCCAATTCTATCCCAGGTCCCCACTCCCATGACCACGTCTACTCCTGGTTCCTTTCCAAAAGTCTCACCTCCCGGCACCATCAGTGTATGACTTTGGAAATTAAGTGTGTAGTCTGTGAGCTTTTGAGGGAGACAGTTCAAACAATTGCATAATGCTCCCTCCCCCTTCCCACTGTTCAGCTGTAAGAAGTAGAATCTGATGTTTTCCCTCCAGGTTCTGGAACTTTCCAGTTGGCTGAAAAGAAAGGCAGATTTTCACCTCTTTCATAACTCACAGAGGGAAGGAGGGACTTTTGAGACAATGGGGGAAAAAAGCAAACATCTCCAAGGGGCTTACAGACGGAGAGGGAGAGGGGGAGGGGAGGGAGAGGGGGAGGGGGAGAGGGAGGGAGAGAGAGAGAGAGAAAGAGAGAGAGAGAGAGAGAGAGAGAGAGAGGGAGAGAGTTTATTCATGAGGCAGCCAAAAGTGAGGAGATGGCAGTCCAGCTCCTAATTTCTTCTCCCCAAGGGTTGGGTTTATCGGTTTCTTACAGGACACAGAACAGGCAGTCTAAGGGATGATGGAAGGTGCTAGGATGCAGAGCGAAATAATCAGTGGGATGAACATGTGTAACCAGACTTCACCTCTCCACAGGACGCCTGCTCAGGAACTGGCAGTGGAAGAGGGCCTGAGGATGGAGCTTTGGACCTCAGATACAGAAAGGCAACCCCCTTGGACACTTGCACAGGGCCCAGAGAAGGGTCAGTGGCGTCAAGTGGTTTGATATAGATAAAAAGAATCTCCTAATTCATTAAAAAAATCAACTTAGGCGATGGTTACCATGGTGACCCACATGACTGAGGTGTTGTCTACAGCAAAGCTACACCACTTAGCTTAAAATGGGCGATAAGAGCAAGGTTAAAACTAAGCAAAGCTTGAGAGTCTATTAGGGTTATCCTTTAGCTTCTGAAGAATCTCTTAGTCACTCGGGCCAAACTGGGGGTGGGCATGCTTTCATAATCTGTTTGCCTGATGGCCACCTTTGCTCTCAACCTCAGCTCCTCTGACCTGGTGCAGAATATGTGGACAGCAGTTTCCATCAGTGATCTCAGCTTACCAGAGGGTGTCTTATTAATGAACCACTTGACTCTGGGTAGTATCTGATATCACACTTTGAACTTCTTGCTCTCCTGGCTCTTCCCTTCCCAGGCACCTGCCTCACTGTTCCTGCCTGTCTTTTCCACCTGTACTTCCTTCCCCATACCTCGACCCCTCCACCCCTGTGAGCCTCTGGCTGGCCCTAGACACCACCCCCCTCCCCGCAACACACACACCATTCTCCACCTGGAGTGCTGTGGAGGGTACGGGGTCCTTGTGCTCACAGACAGCACTAGGGAAACCAGGAACATTAAACTTACAGCTTTTCTCTCCAATGGAAGAGATTTATACCTGTTTCTGCCCAGAAAGCTGGGTTTGGATGTACTTAATAATATGGTGGTGATCTGTGCTATCTTTAGAGTCAGGCCTCGAGGAATCCCCCAGACTATTGTGTTTATCCCAGACTCCTGGACATTGTTTCTCAGTTAATAGAACCCATTCTTATGGAAGAGGTCATAGATATACTTTGCAAAGGAGTTTCAATGTAGTCATGTCTTAAGCTTTGCTGTGATCATCGTCTCTAGGAAACTTCTTTCTAAAGTTGTACTGTGCTTAAATATGTGAAAAATAAACTGCTTGGGGTCTGTGGTGGTTTGAAAGAAATGGTCCCCAAAGGGAGTGGCACTACTAGGAAGTGTGGCCCTGTTGGAGTAAGTGTGGCCTTGTAGGAGGAAGTGTGTCTCTGTGGGAGTGGACTTTGAGGTCTCCTCTGCTCAAGCTATGCTCAGTGTAGTCACAGTTCACTTCCTGTTGCTGCAGATCAAGATGTAGGACTCTCAGCTCTTTCTCCAGCACCATGTCTGCCTGCGTGCCGCCATGTCCCACCATGATGATGATGGACTAAATCTCTGAAACTTTTTTTTTTAAAGCATTTTTTTTTAATTTTATTTTATGTGCATTGTTTTTTTCATGGGTGTCGGGCCCCCTGGAACTGGAATTACAGACAAATATGAGCTGCCATGTGGGTGCTGGGAATAGAACCCGGGTCCTCTGGAGGAGCAGTCAGCGCTCTTAACCACTGAGCCATCTCTCCAGCCCAAATCTCTGAATCTTTAAGCCAGCCCCAATTAAATGTTTTCCTTGTAAGAGTTGCCTTGGTCATGGTGTCTGTTCACAGCAACAGAAACCTTAGCTAAGACAGGGTTAGACTACAGAAGTTTGAACCAACACTGGCTAACTAAGTCTTGTTAAACCAGCTTTCCTTCTTGTCTTCTTCTTCTGCCCGTGGGACCCCCACAGAGCACAGCATCCACTTGTGAGCATTCCCACACTGTCAGTCAGTAAGCGCATGCCTTTCTCACCAGCCTAAGAGTCTTGATCCTGCCAGACCTTAAAAGTGCAACTCCTGACGCTTGAGAGATGGCTGAGCTGTTCAGAGCACTGGCTGCTCTTCCAGAGGACCTGGGTCCAATCCTCAGCACCCGCATGGTGGCTCACAACCGTCTTTAACTCCATTTCCAAGGAGTCCCACATTCTCTGCTCACCTCCACGGGGACTGGACACTCACGTGGTTCGAAGACATCCATGCTGACAAAACACTCACATACATTGAATAGGTAAATAAATTTGAAAAAGTATGACTCACAGGCTGGGAGGATGGCTCAGTGGGCTAAGTGCTTACCATTCAGGTCTGACCTGAGTTGAGATCCCCAAATCACACATAAAAGCTGGACAGGGCAGCAGAAACATTTGTAATCCCTGTGCTGCCCTCTGATGTAGCAGGAGTCTTAAAGAGTCTTATTAATAAAAACAAACCTGGAGCCAGGTACTGGGGTCAATGCTGGAAGATCAGAGAAGCAGAATAAGCCACAGCTTCCTCACCTCACCAGTTCCTCAGCTGATCCTGTTTCCTCAGACTGGAAGCCTCTGAGTCCTCATCCAAATGGATCTCAGCTGAACTACTTCTCGAAAGCCTAAAAGCTTAACCAGCCAAAAGCTTCTAGTTTCTGGTCTTCACGCCTTATATACTTTTCTTCTTTCTGCCATCACTCCCTGGGATTAAAGGCATGAGTCACCATGTTTGGCTGTGTCCTTGTACACACAGAGATCCAGGTGGATCTCTGCCTCTGGAAAGCTAGGATTAAAGGCGTGTGCTACCACTGCCTATCCTCCATGTTTAATATTGTGGCTGTTCTGTTCTCTGCCCCCAGATAAGTTTATCAGCGTGCACAATATTTTGGGGAACACAATACCACCACACTCTGAGGAGATTTGTAATCTCCAGGGGGCACTCTGAGGAGATGGGAGGTGATACAGAATATTCAGATGCTACTGGGGCAGCTAGCTTGGCTTACACAGTAGTGAAGAGAACCTGTCTCAAATGAAGTAGAAATGAGAGGACCCATACCCAAAAGTTGCACAACTTTGCACACACACACACACACACACACACACACACACACACACACAAGTTTAACAAGTGTAACTCCCATTCTCTTCTGCTAAGCATGTGTGGTCATCAACCTCCTTTTTAAAAGGAAATTTTTATTAATTCTTAGAGAGTTTTTTGTTGTTTTGTTCCCCCACAATGTGCTTGTTATTTGAAAGTTTCATACGAAGTCTTTTGATCATATTCACTCCTTTTCCTCCAACTTTTCCCACACCCACTCCTCTTCTTTATACATCCAACCCTGTTGTCAACCTCCCCACAAAAAACCCCTTCAAGACTAATTTGTGCATCCCAAATATTCTTGGTCATGTGACATTCCACTTGAGAGTGGTTGGCCTACTAGAGAATATATTCTTAGAGAAAACTGTCTCTCCCTGTCCTAGCGGCTTACAATCACCAATGGCGCCATAGCTAGATGTTGAGTTGTGTGCCCAACTCCCCTCTGCATGCTGGGATTTGGTATGACTAGTGCATGCACAGGTTTTATGCATGCTGTTGCAACCTCCATGAGTTCCTATAGGCAGCTGCCCTGCTATGTACAGAAGATAATGTTTCCTCAGAGTCGTCTTCTGCCTCTGCCTCTTACACTCTTCCTGCCCCCTCTTTCACGATGATTCGTGATCCTTGGGAGGGGGTATAGTATAGATAGTTCCTTTATGGCTGATAATTCCGTAGCCTCTTATCCTCTGCACTTTGCCAGTTGTGGGTCTCTTTGTTAATCACCATATACTACAAATAGAAGATTTTCAGATGAGCTTTGAGAGATGCCTTGATCTCTAAGTATAAGCCATTAGGCATTGGTTTAATACTATGCTCACTTAGCAGCATAATAATGGTAGCAGGTTCTCCCTAGGGCCTATGACAAGTTGATCCATGGGTTCTTTCCTGATAGTGGTGCTGGGTGTGGGTTTCATCTTGCAGAGTGGGATTTAAATCCAATTGTAAAGTGGTTGGTTACTTCTATGACTTTAATGCCACTATTGCACCTGTGGCATGTCTTGCCAGGCCAGTGATTCTTGTAAAAGCATTCAAAGTTGGGTATCATTGATGATGACACTTCTCCAGGAGTTAGCACAGCATCTTCCAGTACTGTGGAAGCTAGTCAGTAGGGATGAGGCTTCCAGTTCTGTACCAGCTTGATTTTGCCATGTTCTATGACACAAGTATGTGGTGTCTTCAGCAACAGAGTCTTGTTGTCACATTCTGGAGAGTAATGAAGAGCAATGGCAATAACCTGTAGTGTTTGGGGGATCTAAGGGACCTCACTGGCATACAACTCCCAAAGTAATGGGTTTCTGGCACTGAGTTTATTTGTTAGCCTCTGGTGTTTAGCAACATTGTTTTTCTATTGTAGGGTAATTGCATTTTAACTCTTTATGGATGGAGACACACACACAAAAACGTGTATCTCTGTGGAGCTTCTACAGTAGTAAGTGTCTGTATATCTTTTGAAAAGGTTTTTAGTATTATTTCTCTTTCACTGTCCTCCCTTCTCTACATTGTCATAACTCTCCTACCCAAGTTTAACCCTTCCTGTGCCGTCATTCCCCTTTAACCCTTTATATCAGTGCATTCTGTCTCTCTTCCCTGGAAAGCTCCTTCCCAGGGCTGTTTAGTAACTTTCTGACCTCTATGGATATTCTAAACAACACACATACACACACACACACACA
>CABHPP010140666.1:0-19001 GCA_902168425.1 Peromyscus attwateri | reverse complement strand
CTCCTCTCCTCTCCTCTCCTCTCCTCTCCTCTCCTCTCCTCCTCCTCCTCTCTTCCTCCTCCCTCTCTTTCTCTCTCTCTCCCCCCTCTGACTCCCCCTCCACTTCCTCTTTGCAGGAGTGTCCTGACCTTGCAAGGCCCGGATCCCCCCCATCCATCTCCCTACATTGTGTCTGTCTGGTGAACTCATGCTGGGAGATTAATTGCTGCTATCACCCCTAATCCATCACACTTCCCAAAGATTGTTTTGACATCTAGTTAATTTTTGGCTGATGATTTATCAAATTCTTATTACCGAGCTCTGAAGGGGCTCATTTATTGTGTTGATTCATGGTAATGATAAAGGGGAAGCATTTTGAATTTTAACTACATTTCCCTCATGCTTCTTCTACCCAGTGTAAAAAAGAATTAAAAGGGAAAGGGGAGGGGGAGCCAGAGGAGAGCATAGCCAGGAACGTCTTAAACAATTCAGAACGTGAATTCAGAGGGTAAAAGAAAAGAGAGGGGGAGAACCCCCCCCCCACGAAGTATTTTTACATCTGGGTCTGGACTGCTTTCGGAGAGCTCACACCCCTTAGGCTCTTAAACATTTATTGCTCTGTAATATTACCTAAATGTCTACTAGCGTTTTATTCAAATAGAACTTAATGCTAAATGACTTCAGTCATAGACCGGCAGAGATGTAAAGTGAGTGTCTTTGCCAGGCCAGATGGCCACCCCCACTTTTTAAAAGTTCAATTAGACGTTTGTTGGCCACTCTGATCACTCCCCAGATCTTTTCAACTTTGCGTTCACCACTCAGCTTTCAAAAATCAGCCAGATGGTGGGAAGGGTCCCAAAGCCGGCGTCTACCCTGTTTTCAAGACACAAGAGAAGCTGCTGTCTCAGGGTGCCATCTGAGAGGTGACAACTTGTGCTCACCAGTCCAGGGGCCATTGGAGAGACCTGAAGCCCCTGTGCCCAGGGGTCTGGAATGACTCTGTAGCCCACACACTGCTGCGAAGAAAGACCCAGAGTTCAGACCAAAGGCAATAAATGTACGGGAAGAAGTTGCTTCATTGAGAGTCTCCAGTGGGACAGTCTCACAGAGGGAGTCCATGCTGGGTCTTTCTGGACAAAGAACAAGCCTTCTGTCAGCTGTACTTGGCACCCAGAGTGTACTGGGAAAGTGCCTACCCCATCCTCTCTCCACAGTCTGCCCAATGTGGGGCCCAAGTTCCCTCTCACTGGCCCTCCCCCAAGACCCCTCCCTCACCAGCCTTCCATCTTTTAAGTCTCACAAAATCCAAGGACTCACTGTGGGAAGTCAGGGTTGCCCACAAGTCTTTAGTATGTGCAGATATGTTGGGTGGTGTGACTTGGTGTTTCAATGATGGGAGAGGAAGAAAGCAAAAAGGCTCCCCACTGCACTGTTCATATGAACAGGCCATTTTTTCTCATTTCCCATTTTCTGAAAATACATAAAAATTATCTCTTAAAAGTAGTGTAATCACAATAAAATAATCTAGGTCTAGTTACACACACATACACACTCACATGCATACACACTCACACACATACACATCAGAGCTAATTGAAGTTATGCCAGTTTTAAAATAGTCATTGATTTCTTTAATTAATAAATTTTGTTCTTTTGATGATTTTATATGTGGCTATCGTGCATTCTGGTGATCCCCCTCCTTTGTTCCCTTTGCACCCATGTCATGTACATTTTCCCAGTCATGGTATCTTCCCAAACCTCCTAGTGTTCTGTAGTGTCTACACTGAAGCACAGCTGAGCATTCCGAATCTGAAAATCTTGAGTCTGAATGCTCCAGATGTGAACATTGATCACCAGGACACCACGCTGGAAAACTCCACACTATGAAACTATGTTTAATGAAATGACCTTCTGTCTGTGTGTATAAGGGATGCATGGAACATAAATGAACTTTGTCCCCATGTCCTACCCTCCAGATGGTTCATTATTTACAGTGTATGCAGAAATTCCAAAATTCGAACCTCCCCAATCCAAAGCATAGCAGGGCCACTCAGGCCTCACAGCCAATGCACCCACAGATGGTTTGGGGAAAGACATTTCCCTGCATCGGACTAACTTGCCACCTCACTTTTTGTGCTGCTAGAATATCCTTCCCCAGACTCTGGCAGCCAGTTACCTCCCAAGTTAGCTCATCAGCATCTAGGATGGGACCTCAATTTCTCTGTGGCCTCAATTTCTACTCCCCTCCCACCATCATCTGGTCACTCAGGCGACACAGCTGCTTTTTCAACAGGCCAACAGCTCCTCGTCCCAGCTCTTCTTCAGAGCCTCTCAGCTGCTTTCAAATTCCACGTTGTATGATATCATGTTGTATGATTTCTCATCAGGACACCTTCTTCACAGTGGAGACTGAAGCCAGGACACAGTCAAGGTCTAACTCAGGGGAGAAAATACCTCGAAAGGTGGCACTCTGTGTTGCAGAAGAGGTCACTTGTGAAGAGTTGTGAAGAGGACTGGCATATCACGCTTAGTGTGGGCATCACCTGTGGGCAGGAGGGTTGGTATATCATGCTTAGCATGGGCATCACTCATGGGCAGGAGGGCTGGCATATCAAGCTCGTGTTTTCTGGAGTTTCAGTCCATGGTCATTTGATCCTGTTGCCTTGGTTCTGTGACATGCACACTATAGCAAGGCAGCTTAGAGGCAGGCAGAAATCCAATCAGATAAACAGGAAGATAAAGGAGAGACAGAGAGATGCCAGCCTGCCGCCCAAGAAGCGAGATGCTAGCAGACCAGTAAAGCCATGGAACACGTGGCAAAACATAGATTAGTAGAAATGGGTTAAGTTATAAGAGCTAGCTAGCAAGAAGCCTGCCATAAACTATACAATTAATAATTAATATTAAGCCTATGAGTAATTATTTTATAAGCAGCTGCGGGACTGTGGGTGGGAGAGATTTGTCCTGACCGCAGGCTTGGCAGGACACAGGAAAACATCTGACTACAAGAGGCTCTGCCAGTACAGCAACCAGCACACTAAGTAGAATCAGCAAGCTAAGTAAAAATGCATGTCACAGTGCGGGTACCAGCTTCCTAGAGCTGGGGTGGTTAGACAAGGCTCCCAGTTGAATGCAGCTCTTAGCCAAGCTCAAAGGGCATAAAGCTTGGCTTTCACAGACCCGAGTGGGTGGAGCCAGTCACCAGCACAAAGCCACTTAGCAGTTTAAGGTTTGGCTCACACAGTCAGAAAAGTCTAGAGACATGCAGTAAAGGCAGGTCCAGATTGGGGAAAAAAAAAAAAAAACCTTTAAACAGGTTACAGTGTGTTTAAAAATGTGCGTAGGCTTAAGAAAGAGAAGATAATGGGTATAGACAGTCACAGGAAGAAGTAAATTGTTTAAAAATAATAAAATAAAATCTTTAAAGAGAGAGTAAAGTAATATAAGAAGAATAAGCCACATATAGATGGGAAATACACAGGGAATCTGGATCCTGTATGGTGCTGTGTTGACTTTAAATTTTTTGAATGCCGATGGGTGAACAACAGCTCCTGAGAGACACGGGATTGTAAAAGGGACTGCTGATTAAATCAGCCTAGATTCTTTAGGGATGCCTTAACTTTAAAATGGAATTTAGAAAATGTATTGCATTGGGGAAGAGGTTATACTTTTGTTTCCACAAGAAACGAAAGGCTGTAGATTCCTTAAAGGTTAATAGAGATTAGGCTAGATTGGGGGAGACCTCCTGAAAATCTTGGCTACAGACATAAATGAATACACCAGGAAAGACTACCAGACAAGTGAAATATATACTGATCCCTCTGCATGGGAATGGTACTGAGACCGGACAACAAATGTTACAACTAGTTTTCCCAGGACTTAACCATTATCTCAATTTTCTCAGGGTCCCCTCAAGATGTTGTCACCCCCTAGACAACAGGAAGTAATTTTAAAAATACAATGCTCTCAGCCGGGCGTTGGTGGCGCATGCCTTTAATCCCAGCACTCGGGAGGCAGAGGCAGGCAGATCTCTGTGAGTTCGAGGCCAGCCTGGTCTCCCAAGCGAGTTCCAGGAAAGGCGCAAAGCTACACAGAGAAACCCTGTCTCGAAAAACCAAAAAAAAAAAAAAAAAAAGTAGAAACAATGCTCTCATTCCAAAGAGGTGGGGTGGGTGGTCTTTGGTCATTTGATGGGTTATGGATGTTTGTCATCATTTGGGGGGTTGGTTTCAAATTGTTATTGGTTATGGTAAGGGAAGAAACTAAGCAAGAGAGGTTATATTCAAGGATCTTTTTCTGAAAAGAAATAGGTGAATATAGGAATGATAGAATAAAAGAGTAGATTATTAAATATACTTTAAATTAAAAAGAAACTATAAAATTAAAATATTTTACATTGGTATGGATTTTTCTGCATTGATACAAATTTAAAGTTATTTTTGTTATAACATACTGGATATCCCTACTCTTATTAAAGGGATTTTTGTATATTGATACAAATATACAAAATATAGTGTACCTCGGTCAGACCACCAATCTTCATCCAATCCCATCACCTAGCTGTTTCCTAAGTCCCAACTGTTCCCTTAAATGCCCTACTTCTGAAGTTCTATTTTTCTGTCTCATTGTAGCATTTATCATGATAGTTGACTCCCTGTTTCCTGAAACACATCATCTGCCTGCCTGGCTCCCCTCCAGCGGTGACCAACTGTATTCTTTAGTGCTTGCCAATGTTCCCGCACCATTTTAACACTAAGGTATCTTCTCTTCCCTTGGGTTCCATGATTCTGTTCTTCTCAGGCATCTTTATGATTTTCTTTCCTTCAGCCCATACCATAATACCTCATAAATGAATTTTTCCCAGTGTCTTGTGCTCAGCCCCTGTTACAAAACTGTGTAAAATTGATAACTTCTATATCTGTCTATATGTTGATGTCTTCCAGACTGTGTTGTAATTAAAGTAATAAATTATTGTATTATGTACATCAAGTGAATCTATATTGATTAAAGCTACCTTTCATGTTCCTGTAGAAGAATATTTTCTTCATGTAGATTTTGCTCATTTAAGAAAAAAATTAAACTGATTTCATTGTTTTACTTAGTTAAAATATAATTACATAATCTCTCCCTACTCCCTTTTAATTTCATGGCCTCTTATTCTTTAATTATCACAGTTATGTGTGTGCATGTATGTGTGTGTATGCAAAGAAATATATAAATGCAACCTGCTGAATCTGTTTAGTGTTGCTAGTATGCATGGTCTTTTAGAACTGGCCACTAGAGATGCTTAGCCATTTAGCTTAACCATTATGTCCAGAGAAGACCAATTCTCCCTTTCTTAACAGCTTTTAATTGCCTGTAGCTCTTCATGTAGGGGTGGAGCCCTGAACAATGTCCCTCATCCACATGGGCATGTCAAGTAGTGTTGCATTTCTGTTGAGGTCTCATGGGCGTGGGTTCTCTCCCATATTCAGAAGACAGAATCTTGCAGCAGGCTTTCCAGTCCTCTGGCTCTTACAGTTGTTTTGACCACTTCTTGCCCAACGTTCCCCAGCCTTACATAGAGGGGTTGTTCTGTGGACTTCTCTACTAGGACTGGGTACCTTGTTGTCAGTGGTTCTCTGCATTTCTGCAGTTGTGGCTTTCTGTAATGGTCTTTGTATGCTGTGAAAAAAGGGTTCTGTGATGAAGATGAGAGCACCACTTATACCTGAAGATTTGGAGCTAGAAACTGCACATGAGAGAGAACATGTGGCATTTTTTGGTTTCTGAGTCTGGGTTACTTCACTCAATATATTCTTTTCCAGGTTTGTCCATTCACCTGAACATTTAATTATTTATTTTTCTTTACAGCTGAATAGTATTCCATTATATAATTTTATATATATATAAAATCACATTTACATTATCCTTTCATCTGTTGAAGCAATTAGGATGTGTCTTAGGATTTCCATTTCTGTGAAGAGACACCATGACCAAGACAACTCTTATAAAGGAAAACATTTAATTGAGGCTGGCTCACAGTTTCAGAGGTTTAGTCCATTATCATCATGGCTGGGAGTGTGGCAGCATGCAGGCAGATGTAGTTCTGGAGAAGGAGTTGAGAATTCAACTTGATCCAAAGGTAGCAGGAAGTGAACTGAGATACTGGGCATGGCTTGAGCATATGAGACCTCAAAGCCCACCGCCACAATGACACACTTTTTTCAACAAGGCCATTCTTACTCCAACAAAGCCACACCTCCCAACAGTGACATTCCCTATGGGCTTATGGGGGCCAATTTATATTCAAATTACTATAGGATGTTTCCACTTCCTAGCTGTTATGAACAGAGAGGCAACAACCATGGCCAAACATGTATTTGTGGAGTAGGATGTCAAGTCCTTTGGGTACAGGTCAAGAAGTGGCATAGCTGGATCATATGGCAAACTTATTTCCAGCTTTTTGAAAATTCTCTGCCCTCATTCCCAGAGTGGCTGCACCAGTTTGCAGCTGTGCCAACGGGAGGATGACCCACACATCCTCATCAACATTTGTCCTTGGTTGTTTTGTCAGACTTAGCCATTCTGACTGGGAGAAGATGAAATAAATCTCAAAGTTGTTTTAGTTTGCATTTTCCTAATTGCTTGGGATGAAGAACATTTTTCATTGAGATATTTCTTAGCCATTTATATTTTTTACTAGTGAGAACTCTCTGTTCAGATTCATAGCCCATTTTTGAATTGGGTTGTTTGTTTTCTTGATTCTTTGTTTTTCTTTATATATTCTGGATAGTAATCTCTGTTAGATGTATAGCTCACGAGGATTTCTTCCCCCCTCTTGATTTATTGTTTCCTGTACTGTGTGCAGAAGCCTTTCAGTTTTATGACGTCACACTTGTTAATTGATGAACTCAATTCCCGGGCAAATGGGGTTCTATTCAGAAAATCCCTTTCTGCACCTATATATAGCATCCTGTCGATGCTGCCTATGTTTTCTTCTAACAGTTTCAGGCTTCACATTGAGATCTTTGATCCATTTGGAGTTAGTTTTTATGCAAGATGTGTGTCTAATTTTATTTTTCTGCAAGTGGACATTCAGTTTTTGAAGCACCATTTGTTGAAGACACTGTCTTTTATCTAGTGTATTTTTTTCCCCATCTTTGTCAGGTATCCGATGGCTGTAGTTATGTGCACTCATGTTTGGGTCTTCTGTTTTATTCTATTGGTCTACATGTCTACATATAATATGGCTTGCCAATACCATATTGTTTTCCTATCTTGAAATCTAGAATGTTAGTCCCTCTAACATTGTGTTTCTCCTGCTTCCGAATTGCTCTTTTGGCTATCGGAGATCGTTTGTGGTTCTATATGCATTTTAGTGTTTTTATTTTTCTATTTCTGTGAAGAATATTGTTGGAATTTAATTGGTATTGCATTAAATCTGTAAATTAAATAGGTAGACTGGTCATTTTCATTGAAATCTATTTAAATTTTTAAATAGTACATTTATTTATTATCAGAGGGCTGTTGGGGAGTGTGCCATGACACATGTATAGAGACCAGAGTACAGCTTGTGGTAATTGATTCTCTCCTTCTACTGTGTGGGTCCTGGGGATGGAATTCAACTCATCAAGGTTGGCAGCAAGCACCCGAAGATGCTGGGCCATCTCACTAGTTTTGGCAATTTCATATATGTATAGAGTGCATTTTGGTTACATTCATCCCCATGCTATCCTCTCTTTTCTCTCTCTCATTCCCCCTCAACTCCTTCTTCCTCCCTCTACTACTTTCACATCTTCCTTTTCGTTTTAATGACCCACTGAGTTTAATTAAGATTGCCTACTTGAGCATGGGTATAGGGCTGTTTGCTGGAGCACACTTCTAATGCTATGTGAATGAGATTATTATTCCCATAGTATGTGTTGTTAATATAGGTTAAAACTATTAATCCTTGCATATTTATTTTATAACTAGCCACCATATTAAATACTCAAATGATAGCCAATATCCAAATACTTCTTATGCATTTTCCAGGTGATCAAAAATGTAATATCAAAATTAAACTAATTATTTTCTTTTCCTTTACAATATATAAGATTTACATATTCCAAGATTTAAGGATTCTTGTGCTTTTACATTTCAGAGAGTCTCAAAAATCTATTAAATGATAACTCTGGTAACTAACATGCTCATTTTATTCTGGACTTTAATGACATGACATTATCTCCCATGCTGTATTTTTTAAATGTAATTATGGTTTTTGACTTAATATGCTTATCAGTCATTGTGTCAGAGTACTTTTATATTTCAGGATCAGTAATAATTATGTTTTTAATTTATCAGGGATAAAAACCAAATTTTACAAATTCTCTTAGTGCACCTACCAAGATAATGTTTAATTTTGTTTGGCTATTTGTAGTGGTGATTTTTGTTTGTTTGTTTAAGGATAGATTGATGTAAAACATCTTTGCATCCTGGAATAATCCTTTCTTAGTCTTACATAATAGTCCTTAAATACTCTGTGAGGTCTAACTTGTGAATATTTCAATGAGGACTTTTGCTCTTATGCTCAAAAGGGGAATGGCCTATACTATCTATATGTAAAGTATTAATTGTGCTATTTTTGGTTGAGGTTTATGAAGATGATCAACTGTGAGGCTTTACATCTTTTCAGATGGTTTAAATAATATAAGATTGTTTAGGGGTGGAGGGATGGCTCAGTGGTTAAGAGCACTGGTTGTTCTTCCAGAGGTCCTGAGTTCAATTGCCAGCACCCACCTGGTGGCCCACAGCCATCTATCACTGTAATTCTATGGGATCCGATGCACTCTTCTGGTGTGCTAATGCACATGCAGATGAGACATCATATTTATACACAAAGTACATAAATAAATAAATCTTAAAAAGATATATAAGATTGTTTCTTTGAATCTTTTATGGAAGATTTTTTTGGAAAATAATTCTTTATTAATTTTTATAAGCATCCATTGTTTATTGGTGTCTTTCTAAGCAGAAGATAATTATATAGTTCATTTGCTTTTTAATTTTATGTTAATTGTTTCTTTTTCTGCTAATACCCAAGTAATATGACTATTTATGTATACATTTTAGAGTACTAAATATTAAAATTAAAAAAATTTACAACATGATCAGACACTGGGTTCTGTAAAATTTAGAGTCTTTGGAATTTATTGAAGATTGCTTTATAGCCAAGAGTAGGATTAACTTTCACAAATATAGCATAAATGTTTCAAAAAAGATGTATTTCTATTTATGGAGAACATGATTCTGTATATATTAAGAGAGATAATATATGTTTTATTAGATCTGATGTCATTATTTACCCAAACTTTATTGCACTTACATGCTGGACTGTAGACAATATCTTTCCTCGTCTCTGGCACTACTTGTCTACCTTTTATACATTTTAAAACTTATTTGGCAATTTCCATAGTATTCACGGAGGCAGAAATTAGACATCCATAATCATAACTCAATTTTTCATGTAGAAGTCCCCACAGGAATCTTTCTAAAATGCAAACATTGTCATAGTAAAACCTTTTTTCCCAAAAGCATTTAAAATATCCCATTTCCACGCTCCATTCCTGAGCCTCTCCTCTCCTTTTCTTAAAATGACCCTCAAGTCCTGGGGTTGCTGTCTGCCTCGCTTCTTTTCACAGCCGGAGCTGAATTCTCACAGGTTGTCTCTCATCTTTGCTGTGGAGTCTTCAGGCCTTCCCTTCAGAGTTCAGAAAATATTCCTTACGCCCTTTAAATCTCACTCGTCTTTAAAGTGTAGATGTCACTTCCCATCTCAGCGTACAACAGTGTCCTGCAAGTCCCTGTGTTCCAGGTAGACCTTGATGCTACTGTCAGTGTTTATACTATGGTGCTGCTCCTGCCTCTATTTCTCATGAGGCTGCAAGCCTGTGCCCAGAGGCAGCTACTGCCTCTCAGGAAGCTAATGTGTCATGGAACCAAGGCCACGGTCTGGTTGCTAGGGTAAGTCCAGTGAGTCTGGGCCAGACTGAACTTCCAGGAAGAACATATTATAAAAATTACAGCTGGCATCTTTCAGTGTTTACCGTATTTCGGACACCAAAGAGAACTAGTAGTAGTCATGCGTGTGCAGCTAGTGATGTTTCTCAAGACACCATGCTCAGTGGGGTGAGGAGGGGAACTCTTGTTTACAGTTTGTACTTTGTGAGGGCCATGTTGAAATGTTGTCAGTGGTAAGTAAGATCTGACGGGATAAAGGAGCATGTTCTGGAAGTCCTCTGGAACCTCCGCTCATGCTTGGTCCCACCACACCACTATCCTACACCTCCATAGTGGATTTTCAGACACCTGCTCTCCCACCCCTGACAAGTAAGTGCTACAAATAAAATGAATTAGGAAAAAGAGGAGAGAGAGGGAGGGATGGAGGGATGGAGGAAGGGAGGAGGGAGTAGGGAGGATGGAGAGGGAGTGTTGTAGATGTAACAGTCTTATTAAATAAGAAACACAGAGCCAAATGCAGAGTTAAAAAAGCCCAAGAGGTCAGAGCAGTAGCTAAGAGCTGAGACTAAAAACCCTTTCTTACCCTTCGCTGCCACTGCTGTCCTTCCCCTCAGAAAGAGACCTACTTCCTGTGTATCTGTCTTTTTATTGACTTTGTGTTCTGCCTTCTCATTGGTTGTAAACCCAACCACATGACCTCCTCGTCACTGCCTGTCTATACAGACCTCCAGGTCTTCTATGGTTGGTATTGAGATTAAAGGTGTGTGTCTCCATGCTGGCTGTATCCTTGAACACACAGAGATCTGTCTGTCATGTGATTGGGATTAAAGGTGTGCGCCACTACCACCCGGCTTCTGCTATGGCTTGCTATTAGCTCTGACCCCCAGGCAACTTTATTTATTAACATACAAATAAAATCACATTTCAGTACAAATGAAATATCACCGTATTTCCCCCTTTCTATTTTAATAAAAACAAAAAAGGAAAAAAGTTATAACTAAATAAGAAAAACGATATACAAAAGTACAATAACTATATACCATATATACAAGCAATAAATACCTAAACAATGTCTAGTTCATTTGCATTTGACAAATTCAGAGAAAATAATTCCATTATCTATCCTATTTTGGTAAGTTCAAAATGTACCTGATTCACTTTCTATCCTAACTTATATTACTAACAGAACTATCTTATAACGTCTTTCAAATTTATACACTTACTCTTAAGTGAGTTTCTTTTCTAAAATTCTTAACAAGGAAAACTATAACTATCTAAACTTTAACTATAACTATCTAATCTTCCACTCCCTCAAAGACCCAAGAAGGAAATATTACCTAACAAAAATAAAAACAGGAAATGCACACAAGCAGCTTCCAAAAAAAAAATGTGAGTTGACAGAAACAGCCAGATGCCTGGACAGTCACCTGAGGTTTCTCTGCAGTGTTGGGGCATCATCTTGAGCCTCTAGGCTTAGCGTATCTGACAGACTCATTTGTGAACTAGGATGTACACAAGGTTAATAGTTCGACCTCACATTTGGTGAGAGCAGTCCATGTACCAGAAACACCTGAATTCCACTAGTGTCATGTCATGATTCAGGATTTTAAATTCTGGAAATTGTTGGTGTTTTTTGAATTCAGCTGTCCATTCTTCTTGGCTGTGTGTGTGTGTGTGTGTGTGTGTGTGTGTGTGTGTGTGTGTGTGTCTTCATCTTGGCATCCCGTTCTTCTCGACATCACTCTATTAAATGCCAGTCTACCATTGAGAGGTGTGAGCTTAGTTACTCTTCAAGAATAACTGTTTCAGCTGCTGTTCCATTGCACATCAGAAGCCATCGGCCCACTGCCTGTTCAGCTGCCTTCGAAGAAAAGGGCACTGTACCTTTTCCGGATTGCAAAGGCCACTTCAGGGATGGTGCCATTTTGTCCTGGCCTCAGAAGATGCCTTTTGTTAAAGCCACAACCACACTTGTTTTGGCAAGAATCGGTAGTCCTTTGTTTCTTGTCCTGTCTGTCCTGTTTGTCAGCAGTTGATTCGAGGATACTTTGTTGTCCAGTGGCTAACTTTGCCACAATGAAAGTTAACTCCATATGCAGTTTCTTCAATGCCCATATTCTCTCTGAAGTAGATTGGTACTGCCAGGAGCCCACATGTCTCATAGACACAACAAAAAAGAAAAAATTTCAAGTTATTAAAACATTTTAAATGCCATATTTTGTAGATCTCTGAAGGGTTTGAAGATGACCTGTCTTTCTAAAATATATCTGCTCGATCTTGAAAACACACCTAATATGACTACAAGTTCGATTGTAATGTCTAACTATTAACTTTCATTTCTTTATATCCTAATAGTTGGTAATAATAACATTCAAGGATCAGCAAATTGTATTACATTGTTAAATGAATGGTATAAGTACACTGTCTTGAACAAGATTAGAAATATATGTATGACATTTTCTAACAATATCAATCTCAATATATATAATTTGTATACAATATAAAACAATCCAATCCAATGTAAAGTATTTAAAACTAGTAATTGTCTTTTTTTTTTTAAAAAAAAACAAGAACCTTAAATCTAATCTCCTTTGCTTAGCCTTTTTCCTAACCCTTAACAACAACTTGTAACCAACCCTCCTAAACAATGAAAATTATCCCAGACTCAAAACCCATTAAAAGACCAAAAAACCACCTGCCCCACACCACCTCTTTGGGAATGTGGGTGTCATATTCTTAAAATTGCTTCTTGCTGGATATGGGCGAAGATATCTTTATTATGAAAAGAAAAATTTTGGGGTTAATTGTCAAATTCTAGGAAAGGTAGCTATATCCTTTGTTGTCCAGTCTGTGTATAATGCCAAAGTTCAGGGTTTATCTCAAGTCCTTATTCAAGTAGTCTTTGAAACTGGATCATCTCAGTCAGCCCTCTCAAAATTGCTCTGAGCAGTTTGTAGTCCAAAGCTGATCTGTAGATGATGTTTGTCAGCATAGTGGTAGTATTATTGTCCACGTGGAATTATTGTTGTTGTGGGGCCCCATCTTCTTCCTGGAGACTTCAGTTGATGTTAGGCCTGGCCGTGATTTCCTGCAGAAAACTGATAAGAGACTCAAACACAAAGACATGTATAGACAGCTAATTGAAGCCTTTTTTCTAGAATTAGTACTCTATATGACCATTAATATCTTAACACAGTTTAAAATGTATATATATATATATATATATATATATATATATATATCTCGTAAATTTTGATAAAAATTCATACAATAAGAAAAGTTTAAAGAATCAGAATAGAATCAAAGAATTGAGATTAGTAGTAATAGAATAGTCCCTTAATTAATTTGGTTTTTCTCCTGTCCCATATCAGAAGATGGCTCTTTCTTCTGGCATGATACAGGGAGTTTGCATTTTTCTTTTAACAACATGCTTGAGTTTAAAGAAGGAGAGAGCCATTCTCCAACTCCAAAGCCAGCTTTAAATTTTAATTGAATTGGGACTACAAGAAGACCAATAACGTTAAATTTCTTTAGAGAAGAGCAGAAACAAACATTTAGGAAGACTTATGAAATTTTGTAGATGATATACCCATAGGCCATTTTACTCTTTTTCTTGGGACAGATGATTTGTCCTTTTTCTTCAGTTGTCTCATTTGTCCAGTGTTCTTCAGATTCTGGGCACCAGAGTGTCCTCCATAGGCTCATGTACTGGAATACCTGGTCCCCACTTGGTGATGCTGTTTGGGGAAGTTTAGTAGGTCCAGCCGTGTTGGAGACAGTCAGCCACCAGACGCAGTCTTCAAGAGTTTAAAGAATTGCACCATTTTCAGTTCATTCTCTCTGCTTTGTGCTTGAGGTTCAAGGTGTGAGTGCTCAGCTTCCTGTTCCTTCCTCCATGCTGGCTGCCACCCACTCCCTGCTCCCATGCTGTTCCTGCCGTCCTGGACTCTAACTCCATGGAACGCTATGGCAAATAAACTCTCCCTTCTCTAAGTCATCTCAGTCAGGAGATTTTATTACAGCAGCAGAAAAGTGACTAATACATTCACTCTGCTGTTACTGTGCTTATTTCAAAGACAGGGAAAACAGCTACTGCTATTCCTATATGCCAGTTCTGAAGGGGAGATATCCCGGCCGGGCAGACAATCACACAAGCACTCCTTTTGTCTCTGGCTTCACAGAGAGAATGCTGACTCTCAGCCCATTCTGGCCGCTTTGCCCACCTGCCTCTTTTTGAGGCACAAAGTATGTAGCCATCTGCAGTGACTCCGGAGGAAATGGAGGATGAACACCACCCAAGATAACAGGGCCGCTACACAGCACATTAGTATCCAAACACAATTGTTCTGGTTTGGGTAACTTCACTTTAATTCACAATTCTAGTGTTCCCAAATCAACTTGATGAATATATAACTGAGTTATCGCTTGAAATACAAATTTCTACTTTCTCCTAGTACTTTAGACATCGGGGAAGTCTAGGGAAGATGTCTGGAAAGAATGTTGTATTTTTTAACCAGTGCCAAGGGTGATTCTTGCTATCTTGTAATTTATGGAAATATTGTGATGCTCTGCAAACTCCACAGCCTTTGAGTTTCCCATTTGCAAAAGGCACAGGAAAACAGTCAACAGCAGATTCAGATAGGTAAAAACAGAAAAAGAAAGATCCCAGCTAGTGTCAACATCATCACGGTCGGAGGAAGAACAGCCTTGGTTTTGTGAGTTCCTTGAGATGAGCCTAGATTACAGTCATGCATCACTTAACAACACGATGCATTCGCAAAAAGATGTCTTTAAGTGAAAAATGTCGTGAAAGATTAAGTGAAAGACGATTCATCTTTGAGTGCGCTCCCACATTGTGAATATCACTAAGACAATTACAGCATCAACAGGCAATATACTCTTACAGGATCACTGTCACATAAGGAGTTCATCACCTATGCAAATGTTGCTGAGCAATTAGCGCACGCTGTACACTGTTTTTGACAAAGTACCATCTCTTTGCTGTAACTCAAATTTCCTCTAATTTGAGCAGTAACAAGAAAGGATAAGAAAAACTTCCTTTTGTCCCCATAGTGAAGCCATTGGATGAACTGATTTTACCACTACAAAGAACTAACAAATTGAGTATCGTGTAAGAAACAACCACCTTCACATGCCGTCCAGTAGGCGGTAATGTCTGTTAACCCAGAAAGAAGGGGATCCCTTGTGATGAGCCTTTGTAGCCTGTGTTCTGCCCAAAAGCATTAACATTAAACACCAACCAGAGGAAAAGAAACCCAAGAAAAACCACCAGAACATCAGGTTAAGGAAAATGAGACTTAGGCTCAGAGTCTAAAAGGTTTTATTTATTAGGAATAATAGTAAGGAGTTACACAAAAATGAAGTCATAGTAAGGAAAAAAGAGTCTTTGGATAACAGCACGCTGCACATTTGTAGGGTGAGTAGACATGGCAGGTACGGGATGCAGATCTCGGATGTGAAATCTGAACAGCTCCTGACATTCACAAAAACAAGAGAGATGTTTGAGCTACAATCAGCCAGAACAAACAGTCGTCCAGAATAAAAGAGAATGACCTGAATACTGAAAAGATGTCAGAAAGGAAAGACTTACAGGGTTACATTAGCCTTCATATAAAGGCTAAGAACTTTAAAACAAACATATAAACAAACAAAACCCAAGGATTGAAATGATTCATAAGTAAACATTTTGTGTTAGAGCAAAACTTAGAAGATGGAAATTAGATGGAGACACTCCACAGTGCCGCAAGTAGACTGTCCAACACTTGATGAAAATGACTGGACGTATAAGGAAGGGACTAGGACCCATAACAGTGGAAAAAAATCAGTAACACAGTGTTAAAACTAATTTAAAAAATATAGCATCTGAAATAAAAAGAATCAGGGCTGGAGCTCTTTGCCCAGAATTGTGAGTCCCCAGATTTGATCCTTAGAAAGGTAACGAAGGAAATTTACTAGAATTAACAGAAGATTAACAACTGATTAATCAAAGATGATAAATTTGAAGACATAACAAAAATGTAAAAACTGAAGCATTAATGAAAACTATTTTTGTTTTATTTTCTTTGTTTCCTGTTTTAAAAAGTCATTTTATTAATCCTTTGAAATGCTCATACAATGTATTTTGATCATATTCACCCCCAATCCCAAATCCTCTTAGATCCACTCCCTACCTTTCTACTTCCAACTTACTGTCCTCTTTTGACTTTTTAAAACCCATGGAGTCCAATGTGTGCTGTTCACACACTCTCTTTTTGTTGTTGTTGTTGTGACTAGCTCTCTTTCTTCTTTTTATTCTGTCTGGAACTCCAGTTCATGAAGTGCTACTGTCCACAGTTAGGGTGGGTATTCCCAACTCAGTTAATCTAATCTAGAACATCCTTCACAGACATACCCATAGACATATTTCCACACTGATTCTAGATCCCATCAGGTAGATAATCAATATTAGCCATCACAATCCCATCCCTTGCCCATACGTTATCCAAACACATCACTTTTAAGACATAAACTTCTGTCTTTTGTCCGCATAGACTCATAGCCATCTCATACTATGGAATTCATTTAGTCCAACTTTAAAAGTTTTGCAGTCTAACAATTTGATCACTATTTAAAAGTCCAGAGTTACTTCTGCAACTCAAACCAATCTCTTTTTTTTTAAATCAGGTTTTTGAAAAGGATTTATTTTTATTTTATTTTTTTTACTTTATTTATTTTTTACACTCATGATATTCGTTAATTACATTCATGATATTAATCACATTTGTGGTATTCATAGATTACATTCACAGTATTCATTCAATTATATATATAATATATATATATAATATATATATACATTAATTTTAAATGCTGAATGTCATTTATTTAAGGGGGGAGGAGGTCTTAAATACAGGCTTACAGCACAATGGGAGGACCCCGGAGGGCGGAAGTTCGCTACTGATGTCAAACCAATCTCTTAACTGTGAGTCCCTATTAAAAAAATTTACATACTTAAAATATACAATGGCATAGAATAAGTCTGCCTATTCCAAAAAAGGGAGGTGCAAAGCAAGGAGTTATCATACCAACACAAGACCTAAACCCAGCAGGAAGAACAGCAAATCCTTCAGCTTTACATCAGGCTCATGCTGGATGCATCTGGGTTCCATGGGGGGACTTAGGTGGCCACCACCCCTCTCTGCTCTCTGAAGTACGTTTAGCCTTTTCATTGCACTAACTGTCCTCAGCGGACATCCCAGGATTCTGGCATCTCCAACATCCTGCAGTCACCATTGAAACTTGGACTTCATGTTTACAGTTTCATATAGTGGCATCTCATGGCTTCCTCGGAGGGATTCCAACCCTGCCGTATACTGCCTGGCCTCGGTCTCTCTCTGGAACCATGGTGCAAGACTCCATAATGCTCTTAATGCTGAGTCTTCCATGACAACTAAACTAGTACCACAGACAGTGGTGCCAAGTTCTTGTTCATCTCACAACGGTGCCAGCTTGTGATGGGGTCTCACCTCCTCGGACCAAGGTCATATCAGCTTCTATGTGCCAACCCTGGAGAAACATTCCCTAGGACACTTGCTCTCAAGGAGCGGGGGACCTCTTCAGTGCGTTCTCAGCTCAGGCTCTCTCCTTCTATGTGAATTTGCATTTTTACAAGATGGAGCCTTCTATGAGTCAGGTCTTGCCCTTGGGAAACATTTCCTAAGTCTCAGTTTCCTGTTACCACCAAGTTTCCCTTTAATGAAGTTAATGTCTTCAACAGTTACAGCAGCTTTCAACACCTTCTTGTCTGTGAAGATAAGCTGGCTCACATTCTTTTCCTTACCAAATTTCATATTCTTAATATCTCTCTGAGTCACTTTTAAATTATTTATTTATTTTACACTTATAATTAAAATATAATTACACCACTCCCTCCCTTCCTTTCCTCCCTCCAATGTTCCTTCTCTCCAACTACTTCCATGCTTCCCTCCACATTCAAATTGATAGTCTCCTGTTTTAATAGTGTGTGGGGTGGGGTGGGGGGGATAATAAGATATGTGGACAAATAAATATGACCTGCTGCGTCCATTTTTTATTGTTTATGAGTGTACAGCTTCAGAATTGCTTACTTGATATTGGATAACCAATCAGGGTGACTCATCTCTGGAAGAGGCTAATTCTCCCTCTCAGCTGTCATTAGTTGCCTGTAGCTCTTTGTCTAGAGGTAGGACCCCCGTGAGAGTTTGTCCATTTTGTATCGACACATCTATTGATATTGTCATTGTTCAGGTCTTGTTTACGCAGCCATTTTTAAGAGGGGCAGTCACACAGAGGGCTTCCTGGTCCTGTGGCTCTTAGCATCCTTTAGCTCCTCTTCCACAGTGTTCCAGGAATTGTATATGCAGGAACTGTAATGCAGGTGTATCCACTGGGGCTGGGCTCCCCACGATCCATTCATCTTCACATTATGTCCAGTTGTGGTTTTCGGTAGCTGTCTCTATTCACTGTAGCAGAAGCTTCTTTGATGGTGGTGATAGCCACACTTTTATGTGTATTAAATGATAAGAGTGAGTTCCAGGACAGCCAGGGCTACACAGAGACACCCTGTCTCAAAACAAAACAAGTTTTACGTTCTTCTTTTTTCCAGTTACTTCAAATTATATATTCACATCTGAAAAGTTGGAACTAGTAACCATAGATGAGAAAGAATATGTGGTATTTGTCTCTCTGGGTCACAGTTACCTCACTAAATATAATTTTTTTCTAGACCTACCATTTACCTGCAAACTTTGTGACTTTATTTTTATTTACAGCTGAATGGTGTTCCATTGTGTATTTATAATACATTTTCAAGATCCATTCATCTATTGAAGGGCAATTAGATTGTTTCCATTCCCTAGCTATTGTGAACAGAGCTGTAATGAACATGACTGAGCAAGTATCTGTTGAATAGGATGTCAAGTCCTTTGGGCATATGTCAAGTAGTGTTATAGTTGGGTCATATGGTAGATTTGTTTCAAGAGTTCTTTTTTTATAAATTCTCC